>JAJMKG010000027.1:114030-168436 GCA_030563865.1 Dujonia oleophila | reverse complement strand
TTGACCCAGTAGACCCAGTTGATCCAGTTGATCCAGTTGATCCAGTAGACCCAGTGGACCCAGTCGATCCTGTTGACCCAGTGGACCCAGTCGATCCTGTGGACCCAGTGGACCCAGTCGATCCTGTTGACCCAGTCGATCCTGTGGACCCAGTGGACCCAGTGGACCCAGTTGACCCAGTGGACCCTGTTGACCCTGTCGACCCAGTTGACCCAGTAGACCCAGTCGATCCTGTTGATCCTGTTGATCCTGTTGATCCTGTTGATCCTGTGGACCCAGTTGACCCAGTGGACCCAGTTGACCCAGTGGAACCTACAACACCGGGCCCTGTAGAGCCGGAGAACCCTGTGGAACCCGTGACACCAACACCGGCTGGCCCTGTGGACACTGTCAATCCTACACCAGCTCAAAATAATCCAAAGCCAAATACACCAGCAGTATTCGAAGGTGCTGGCGCATCCTTAGCTGTTCCAATCGTGGGTACTTTAGCCGCTTTTATTGCTGTCCTACTTTGATCTCTAAATATTCATTTCTTCCCTTTCATTCATATAAAACTGAGCCACTTTCGCATAATGGGGCCAGACTCTATCTGTTTCTTTCTGTTTCTGGCCACTGAATACATTCAAATACTTTACTTCCCATGTAGCTGCGCTTTTTGAAACTTTGTCGCGCCTTGTAATATTTTCCACCTCAGCGCTTAACAATTCTCACCCTCTACTACCGAGAAAGAATGTTCGCACTCCCAATTGAGTCACCGAAGAGGTAGTTGTACAGCGGTGGCCCACATCATAATGAGCCTCCTGCACTTTGTATCTCTTTCTCCACAATTCAATTTACGCTTCGTTTTTCACCACATTGATAACATCGATATACACAGGCGATCAAGGAAAATAATCAAGTGATCGATGGAAATTCGAATAAACCAGAGCAAAGGGGGGAAAGGCTGCCAAAAATAAGGAAAAAATAAAAAGAAAAAAAAAAGGGAAGAACTTGAAAAGGAACTATGCCCCCAAAATAATACTAATAGAAAAAAAAGGGTATACACAAACACCATCTTCGGTTATACTTTATTTATATGTTATATATATATACAAAGGCAGAATTCGAGAGTACGAGTAGTCCCCAATTGGTCCATACAGCAATAAGACTTCATCAGTTATAACCATATGCGAATCATTTATGTTCTATATTCCCACTCGTCGAGTTCCGCTATCATATTTATATAATTACTTTGTTTCAGATATGACTAAGGTGTTACCTTGTATTTTCAATATTTTTATTCTTCTAGTCAGTCAAGCAATTTTTGGCCATCTAAAAGAGACAAACAGGCAGTCGAAGTTATCTACTCAACTTCTTCGTCAAACTTTTCACCTTCGATCAAGTCTGGGATGTCTTCACCACCAGTGGCACCTTCAGCACCAACGGTAGCATCCAAAGGAGATTTACCGGCTTGTAATTGTTCAGCCAATTGTCTCAAGATTTCCAAGTTTTCAGCACCTAATTGAGGTAAGATTTGTGGGATCAATTGAGTAACATCCTTTTCTTGTGGGTAACCAGTGAAGGCAAAAGTGTTGGATTGAGCGGCACCTTGAACACCGACTCTGTTGAAGTGTAAGACCTTACCGTCTTCTCTGAAAAAGTTGGCTTCTTCAATGGCTTCAATTTTTTGAGCGTTCAACTTTTGTAAAGTGGAGAGTAACTTGGTGTCATCTTGTTCAGACTTGACATTCTTCTTGGCCTTGACTCTGGAACCACCAACCTTCTTGAGGGCACCCTTTTGCAACTTAGCTAACTTTTCTGGATCAACTGGCATTGTGTTTTACTATGATTTGTCTAATATAGAACCAACTAGAGGGTCTTTCCGTGGGCACTTTTTTTTTGTCAGGAATTTTTTCACTTTTTTCGTTGTCTGCGTCGACAAAGAAAAGTTTTGTCATCCTGCAGGTTGCTCAGGAGGACAACATTTTTTTTGGCCATTTACACCCAAATTGCACACGACCTGGGGACTCATGAAAAAGGTTCCAGTGATTCGAGGTATATGCAGGTAGAGATCGTAATCTCCTCTATATACAGGAGAGTGCGATTCTATCTCTAATCGGAAGCTGTGGCTGGAGATTAGAGAGCCAGCCAGAGGGAGGCTTCTTTCTGATTCACAATAGGCTATAAATATTGAAGTGTAATTTAGAGTTGACATTCACTTAGAATCGCGCGCTTTGTTTTATATATTGGCTTTTTTTCGTTTCGTTCTTTTTTGTTTTCAGCTCGCACTTTAATAGATCTATATTTGCTGTCACTTGGTGTTCTTATCTGGTGGATCCTGTCACAGTTATTTATTTTGCTAGTCGAGCCTTTATTTATTTATTTATTTATTTATTTATTATTCGTTTATATAGAGCCTTTATAGATTTACTGTATATTTGATTTTGCAAGATGTTCCTTCAAACTGCAATTAAAAAGTTGGATCAGTACCTACCCCCAACCAATAGATGGTGTCTTTTGGTTGCTACTATCCCGGTAGCTCTTGCTTCAGGGACACTATTCGTGTATTCGGCCTTCGGTACGCAGCTTGCAGAAAAGTGTGGGCTAGATGCATCGTCTACAGTGAACTTGAACATATCAGCCACTCTAGGTGGTGCAGTCGGCGGGTTATTATCAGGGTTACTCACTGACAAATACGGGACGCAGATCCCAATTTTAATTAGTTTCGTATGTCTTTCGTTGGGATATTTCTTGGTATACTTGAACTATCAATTGGGGAAGGATAGCACCTTTGCTGGCTTGTTATTTGCTATGATTTGCGTAGGATTTGGATCTGTCGCGGGGTACTTTAGTTCGTTAAAGGCAGTGGCTGTGAGCTTCCCAGAGTACAAGGGCTCGGCGCAAAGTGTAACGATCTCATCGTTTGCAATTTCAAGTTTGTTGTATCTGTTTTTCTCCAGCTTCTTAAGTACTGGTGACTTTATAGAGTTTTTGTCGGTATCTTGTGCTATTTTAACTTCAATTGGTTTTGTATTTATCAGAGTGGATGGCCACTACACCGAAATTGTTGACCTAGATCAGCAACCAGATGGTGAAGGTGATTCTCGCCAGTTGATAGAAGAAGTTGCTTCAGACTACGAAAGTACTGTCAGTGATATTAATCTTAAGTCTCAGAAAGAAACTGAATCGGATGGTATTCATACCCTAAACTTAAAGCAATCACTTCTGCACCCAATCTTCTGGTTTCACTATTTAATCTTCTCCATTACTCAGGGCTTTGGGCAAATGTATATTTACTCAATTGGGTACATATTGAAGGCTATTTATTACTACTACTCTCACAATGAACTAACTACGGATGTGGTAAGCTTGCAAAAATTGCAGGCTCTACATGTGTCACTCATAGCGATCTTTTCGTTTATTGGAAGATTGTCATCAGGACCCACTTCGGACTATTTTGTCAAAGTGTTGAAGGTTCAAAGACATTGGATCTTGATTCTTGGAACTCTTATAATGTTTATTGGTCACAGTTTACATTTATTATCTATTGAAAGTGTATTCGCAACTTTAAGAGGGGCTAACATTTATTTACTGATAGCCTCATCCTTTGTTGGATTTGCTTATGGTTTCACTTTCACCTGCTACCCAGTAATTGCTTCGGATATTTTCAACATGAAGTATTACAGTTTTATATGGGGATGTCTATATACAAGTACTACAATTGGTTTAACTGTGTTCTCCAAAATATTTGGCTTTATCTATGATTCGAATTCTGACTCATGGGATGATTCGAACGGTGTGTATATCTGTGCAAAAGGTTCCGGATGCTACCACACTACTTTCGATATTACAAGTGGAACTTGTTTGTTGGTAATTCTGCTAATTTCTGGGTACATCTACAACAGAAGGAATTTAAAGTAAGTTGAGATGCTATATGATAGTAAGTATTAGCACACCAAGGAAAAGACTTAGCGAAGATGCCTTGGAGGCTACCGTATTCGAATCTGGCTCTCGTTGGCAGAGATATGAGGAAAGCACTACTGGCACTTCAATTGCGGAAGAGCTTTGACTGATGACGTCATCTTTGGAGCTTAATTTCGGACTTGAACTAAACATCTGAAAGTTTATAAACGAATACGCCAGTGCGTCGTTGGTGATACTAGCTGCAGTGGTAAATGTAAGTATTTGAAATATATAGATTATAATGTAAGTGATTTTCATTGCTGAAGAGATATAGATCTCGCATGTATTGTAAACTTTTGACAAAGAAGAACTCCTGTTCTTTTATATGGATCAGGCAATGCATAACCAATTTTGTACATAGGCTATGAGCAACAGCCAATCCTACGAGAAGGAGAAGTTACATGCGTCCCGTAAAAAATAACAATAGCTTTTTTGATAAATAGAAAAAACAAAAAAGATGGCCAATAAATAGAAGTATGGTGGATACAAAAGTGTAGAGAGGGTGAAATGCTTTCAGGTTAGGTCTTAGAGCAGGTTGAGCAGTTCGCTGTTATCTCCACAGTTGAGCAATACTAGATCTTTCTCAGTCTTGATGCCAATGCTGCTACTCACCTATTTCCTATCCTTCATGCATGTCAGTAGTATTTCCTGTCGCCCCGAAGACTTGCATCCCAAAATACGTCAAAAAAAAAAGCCGCACGCGAAACGTTCGCTGGTGTCTGCCTACGGAGATGTCACTCCAGCTGTGGTAGAACCAATCATCATACACGTACTACCTCCAAGTATTGAACCTCTTATAACTCTAAGATGTCCCAGAATCTATCAGTGAAGGCTCACCTCTTCGTATCTCACACTGGGAAGCACTTTCGATGAGCAGCAAGATACTCTTTCCGCAAGGCTGTGGAAACTGTCGTAAATTTTTCCAAAAATAGCTCCAAGCCACGAACATCGAAAGTACCTGGGCTATACCAGGCAGATTTCGAAAGGCTGAGTGGATGTTTGCGTTTTGTTCTGGGCCACTTTGCCGTTCACATTTTGCTGCTCGTACTATTTTTTTTCTTTTGAAGTCAGCGCGTCTATAGAAGCCTCAGTATGAACTCACCCAGCCACCAGGGGGTCGGCTTTTGCAGCAACCGCGGTATGGACGTAGGCTGAGAGACCCCAAGCCTAAATCTCTATTACTAACCTGTCGCGTAAAATCCTTCGCACAACCATTACACGCTACGTGAAATCAGCTCACACTCACAACTAGCGTCATAATAATAACTGCTATGTGACCTACTCTATCTGATGCCTCCTGGAGGCAGAGCACTTTACAATTGATCTGTTGAAATTCCTGCATATACCCACTATATGGATTTGCTCATCCCATCTTGTTAGCCTTTACCAACTGAAGTACTAGTGTTTGCAGCAGCAATGAGACCTGTATCGGCGGAAGATCTCCTCGACCCTTCAAATAGCTCTATTGCCGCACCGAGGTTTCTTTCTAAGAAGGAACGGAAAAAATTGGCCCTAGAAAAGAAACACTATGAGAAGATACAACTTGTAAACAGAGCCAACCTGAAACCACATCCAGCGAAAAGAGTGGGCACCCAGGAGATCGAACCAGAAAAAAAACCGAGGCTCGAGTCTTCATCTAACGTTGGAAACAATGGGATTACCGGTGCTAGCAAAGCGAAATTCAACTTTGAGTGGAAACTTGAAGATGATACTTCTTCAGAGTATGATCCCTTGGTGACTTACAATCTAGACGAAAGCAGTTCAGGAGATGCTGGTACAGCAATTAACGATACACACTGGTCTCTTAAACCTCTAGCAAATATGACTGCCAGAGATTGGAGAATCTTCAGAGAGGACTATAACATAACATCGAAAGGTTCAAACATTGCTAATCCACTTAGACTGTGGAAGGAATCGTCGATACCATTGCAGTTAGTTAAATTAATGATGGATTCATTTGGCTATGAAACACCCACACCCATTCAACGTACAACAGTTCCCATCGCCCTATCTCAGAGAGATGTAGTAGGGATTGCGGAGACTGGTTCAGGGAAGACTTTGGCCTTTTTGGTTCCCTTGTTGTCGTATTTACTTTCGATAGACGCAAACTACATGGAATTGGATCACAAGAAAGAAATTAACTCCAACAAGCCATTGGGATTAATTTTAGCCCCCACAAGAGAATTGGCTCTTCAAATAACAAAGGAAGCATCAAAATTTGCAGAAAAGTTAGGCTACGTTGTAGTCACCATCATAGGTGGTCACCAGTACGAAGAGACGATCCACTCGTTAAGAAATGGGGTCCATATTGTAGTGGCAACCCCTGGTAGACTTATTGATTCTGTTGAGAGGGGCCTCATCAACTTGAGTCGCTGCCACTACTTGATTATGGACGAAGCTGATAAGATGATCGATATGGGTTTTGAAAAATCCTTGCAATCTATCATGTCAGTATTACCAGCAAGCGATGATGACATCGATCAGAGTATCTACAAGATTTCTAGGAGAGTTACTCTCATGTTTACTGCTACAATGTCACCTACAATCGAGAAAATCACTAAAAATTACTTGACTGATCCAGCCTACTTATATATTGGTAACGTTGGTGAAGCTATAGATAATATTGACCAAAAGTTTGAATATTTAGCCACATCGGAGTCACCCGGGCACGCAGCTGAGGAATTGGACTCTACGAAAACATCAAAACTCTTATCATTTCTCAAATCCCATGCACAGCAACAGCCAGGAACGTTTTCTGTCATCATATTTGCCAACTACAAGAAAACATGCGAGTTGCTCTCTGCCTTCCTCGAACATCATGGGTTTAAGCAAAACGTGGTCATTCATGGATCCAAATCCCAAGAATTTAGAGAAAGAGCAATTGACCATTTCAGAAGTAAAAAGGCCAATATCCTCATAGCCACGGACATTGCAGCCAGAGGGATCGATGTGCCCAATGTTTCTCTAGTTATAAACTACCAAATGTCTAGGAAATTCGATGAATATATCCATCGTATCGGTAGAACTGGTAGAGCAGGTAATACAGGTACCAGTTATACCATATTGGATGATTCTGACCTGGACGTCTTCCCAGACTTGAAAAAGTTCTTGGCAAAGGGCCACAAGAAGTGTCCAACCTGGTTGCTCCACCACGAGTCTACAAGAATTCAACTTTTGAAAGATTGAGTGACTAGAAACACCTCTTTAACGATAACGATCAAATATTATAGTGCACATGTACGCTGAACTACCCGAAACTGTAACCATTACGCTTATTTCTTTCTTTTTTAATTTTTTGACTTGACTAGAGCCTTTTCTTTCTTCTCTAGTCATCGCTGTCGTATCCCAACATATCACTGAGTTCTTTTCTAGATTCTTTAGCCTCTGGAGTGGGTGTTGGGAGAAGAAGAATTCTCCCCTTCATCGATTTCAAGTCAGATAGCAAGCTTTCGCTGAAAAACGAGCCAGATGACGTTCCAGAAAGCAGTGGTTCTGACGGAGCTGCATCTATTAGTTTAGTAGATCCAATAGCCTGGTCACTATCATCACCTTCTTCATCATCGACTTCCTCTACAGTGACCTTTCTCTTCTTACGTGAGTCGTTTTGCTCCACCCGGCTCAACAAACTCTTAACTGTCTCTAGAGCTCTCTGCTCTAACTTCCTCTTTTCCTGCCTTTGGGCATTTGGATTTGGATCTTCACTGGCCCAACGAATGTTCAAGATTTCATTGTCATCAAGAGATTGGCTCTGCATGGCCTCCTTTGCAAACTGTGCCTCCTCTTCCGTCTTGTACGAGATGAAGGCACACCCTTTGTCATACAATACACGAATCTTATCTATCGAGCCAAATTCCTGGAAATGTTTACTCAATATATTCTCTATCTTGTTGTTCAGGCCAGAACTCAAGCCTCCGACGTACAAAGTACGATTATATCTATTAAAAGACCCAACGCCATCCATGTCATCTTTATAGTCAGCGGTCTTGTCTCTTCCAAAGCAATCCTGGGTCGGGATGGAGTTAAAGCTGGTAGGAGAGGGCAAATTGTGCTGGTAGTTACACTTCGCTCCTTTGTAACAGCATCCCCGAGCGAAAAACAAACATATTGGTGCATTATTAGAAGACTTTGTTCTGCCAGAATCTTTCTTAATGCTGACCCGGAACTTCAGCTTGACATAATTCTTGGAGGAGCTATCGCCGCCAGACCATTTTAAAAACCAAATATTGAAGCTAGTTCCGGTTTGTGGGGGTCTATCGTCATCAGGGATCGTCTCCGGGTCTACCTGGAGCCTCGCAGGCCTCTCCGAGATCAAATTTGCCATTGCTGATGGTGATTCAACCACACCATCCGTCCAGTATACTTCATCTACTAAGCTTGAAGGTGTGCTGCTGCATACAGGAAGAGCATCTCAACTTATGCAGGGTCACGTGAAAATATGGGAGCACGTGATTATTAATTCTAGTATAACGTGGTACCAACAGGCGGTTGGATTCCACAGTTTAGTCCGTCTACAGAAATGTCTCAACTCTAACTTAAAAGTATATTAGTGAACTATTAATTCTTCGTATGTTACTTTCATTATGTATTACTCATTTCTTTTTTTTTTTTTTTTTTTTTGCCAATTTTCGTACAATTTTTTTTAAATTATCCTATGCCCTATAAACCACTGTGGAGATTTACTCTCCAAAATCCCCCACTTAAGCGAGGTTGAAGATAAATGATGCTCCAACAATACCAAATACTGCAAGAGCCTTTTTGAATGAACCAGCATCAAACTTGGCGGCAGAAGCAGCAGACTTGGATGAAGTGGAGCTTGAAGTAGAACTAGAGCTAGAACCAGATGTAGATGCTGAAGATGAACGAGAAGCAGATCCAGTGGAGGAAGTTCTGGCGGTACTTGCGGCAGAGCCGCTAGCAGCAGAGCTGACTGCACCAGTGGCAGCAGAGGAAGCTCTAGTCAGAGCACCAGAAACTGCAGCTGCAGCACCAGATGTAGCACTGTTGAAAGCGCTCTCGGCAGTGGAAGCAGCTCCAGCAACTGCAGAACGAGCAGTAGAACCAGCTCCAGCAACGACAGAAGTAGCAGTGTTGAAAGCACCATTGACAGCGGAACCTGCAGTGTTGAGGGCACCGGCAATATCGGAGGTAGCAGCGTTAACGAAGGAACCAGCGTCCTTTACAGCGTAATCAATAGCGTTATTACCCATTTTTAGATTATTATTAGTATATGTTTTGAATGTGTGTGTGTGTGTGAATGTGTCTAAGTTAGTTTTCTAAACTCTGTAGATCTAATATGTCAATAAAGAAAATCAGTTAAGCGAAATCATCGGGGCACCACACCCTTTTATATCCAAAAAATACCACTCGGATCAAAACAGCATGCTGGACTATAATTTCCCGCATCATCACCCCTTAATGATCTTGGTTATATTTAGACGAAACCCTCCATTCAACTGTGGGTGCAAAAAAGGCGTGGTAACTTGCTTCATGCTGCTATTCTGCAGGTGAAAAATTAGGCTTTGCTCGCATAAAACTTCTAAAAATAAAGACTAAATTAGCTCGCGGTGCATTGACACCAGCCTTCAAAAACATTACCTGCAATCAAATATGCCGCGAAATGGTGCTGGTCACGGAACAATTGCGCAGGGTTCAGAACATCAGAGTAAATTGGGGAAGTTTAATTGCATGACAGATTTATTTAGGTACTGTGGTGTAATATTTTGGGAAATAGCGTTTTGACGGATGGCTAGACCGGATTGACACGCTGTGAAAAAGCGTAAATTCTGTAGAGAAACCAATAACGGGCCAATTATATCCCAGTCGAGAGATGATGAAATATAGTTTGGCATCGGCAAGTACTGAATCAGGGCTTAGGAGGCTTCTCTTTAGCGTACAATACATATCCCTGCATGATTTTTTTTATAGAACGTATGGATCAACTTTTCGCATTGAATCAATCGATGTTCAGCCAACATGGCTTAACTCAGATCATACATGCTGCGTCAGGAAATTTTCGGTATAGATCCGACTAAAAGAATTCTGTGCATCTATTTTTGATTTGTATTATTTCTTTTTCTTTTTTTTTTTTTTTTTTTTTTTTTTTTTTTTTTTTTTTTTTTTTTTTTTTTTTTCTTTTCTTTCCCTCTTCAATAGGATTCTGTTCATACCAGCAAAATCACGAGTTGCAACTCTACCTCAATTCTATTATTATGCTGGGTTATTGCAAGAACATATTCTATTGTGTAAACTTGCAGGTTACCCAATCAAGTAATGAAATTGTACTGCACCAAAAGGTCCGCACTCTGCGAAAACTGCTCACCCAGCATAATACTCGAAGCATGCAGGACAGAAACGCACCCCTGTTTGGGGTGGACATTGGCATCATACAAGATTCTATTCTTACAACATGGAGACAATGTCACAGCAATTACATAATCAACAGGAATTCAATGCTGGTGCAAACAAACTAATTTTCAAACTGAACCACTTGCAATTTGCAGTGACGAAAAAAAGCTTCCTCTCCCAAGGCTTGAAATTTCCGCCAGTGTCACGTGATCGTAACGAATGATCTGATGTCGAATGATTCCAAACTCTTGTCCCCACTAAATACAGGAAGATTAACCGCTTATCGCTCGCAAACATTTGCTATTTTGGGAAACTCCAAACGGGCCAAACCATCGCAGCATTTTATTTAAATGGAGTTACTACTACCTTCTTTCTTTTTCACTTTTTTCATGACATACCAACTTTGATATTGATATTATCTTTACTCATGTGCGGACCTAACAACTCAACTTCTACTTCCACTAAAGGCGACGTCAAGTCTTGTTGCGGTGCTTCTTGCAAGTGTGGATCTACTTGTCAATGTCCATCTTGTAACACCACGAAATTGTAGATTGATTCAACAATTTTCAGCTGGATTCGGCACCCCACTATAAGGCCAAACCAAAGATTATAATAAATATATATACCAAAGAAAGTAAAGCCGACACTATGGGCGCTTCTGTATACTAGTAATACACAAATTGAAAATAATTTGAATGGTTATTGTTAACCACCTGAAAATGTAAGTGACTCATAAAGTGGATGGTTCCCCACACTCGAAAATATTCATAGTCCTCACACTGGACTACACTAAGCTGAACTAGTAACGTTATACAAGAAACTATTCAACACCTTGCCTTTTCTTATTCGCAATCTATTTAGTATCTCTCTTGATATTCTCTACATTAAGATAACTTAATCCTTTTATTTATAAAGCACTACTTACTCATAATTAATAAAACGTTTTTCTTTCGTCTTTCAAAACCAACTCACCAAAACCTACTTTCTTGGAGATAACTCTAAGATTTCCTTCTTAATGGCATCTCCCAAATCTGGGTGAACCTTAGAGAAGTATGCAATCACCTTGTCTTGAATATCTGGTCTAGCAGCAGAGGCATGGGAGGCAACGTTGTGACCCAAGTTCTTTTGAGCACCAGGGTATCTTTCTAAAGTCTTCCACAAGTTAGTAGCTTGAATGAAGTCTTCTGGTTGAGCCTTCCAGTGGAATGGACAAGCAGAACCTTCCCAGACTTCTTGATCTTCCTGTAACTTGAAGTTGGTCTGGAATTCAACAGGCTTGTCGGTAGCCAAGTAGTTTGGATGAGCACCTAAGTTTCCGTTAACTTGGAAGGCACCATCTCTCATGTGTGGGTTGAAAACTCTACCGGTAACTGGGCAGTTGACAGGTATTTGAGTGTAGTTAACTCCCAATCTGTGTCTGTGAGTGTCAGCGTAAGAGAACAATCTGGATTGCAAGACAGGGTCAGCGGATGGTTCCATATGTGGCACAGTGTGGGCTGGTGAGAAGGCAGCTTGCTCAACTTCAGCAAAGTAGTTCTTTGGGTTTTCGTTTAAGGTGAACTTACCAAATCTTCTCAATGGGTAGTCCTTCTTTGGCCAAACCTTGGTCAAATCGAAGACAGAGAAAGGAGCTTGTTTAGCTTGTTCTTGAGTCATGGTTTGAATGTAACAGGTCCAAGATGGGTTGTTTCCCTTAGCAATGTTCTTGAACAAATCTTCTTGGGCGTGATCTGGGTTAGATCCAGATAATTCACCAGCTTCTTCATTATTCAAGGTCTTGAATCCTTGGTCAGAAAGGAAGTGAACTTGCACATACCACCAGTCACCCTTCTTGTTGGACCACTTGTAAGTGTGACCAGAGTAACCGTGCATTTCTCTGTAAGAGGCTGGGGTACCACGGTCAGAGAAAAGAATCATAACTTGGTGGACAGATTCTTCGTTAGAAGTTAAGTAGTCCCAGAACATGTTGGCATCCTTTAAGTTAGTCTCTGGGTTTCTCTTCTGAGTGTGAATAAAGTGTGGGAACTTAGATGGGTCTCTAATGAAGAAAACTGGGGTATTGTTGTAAACAAGATCCAAGTTACCTTCTTCAGTGTAAAACTTGGTGGAGAACCCTCTAGGGTCTCTAGCAGCATCTGGAGAACCGTTCTCACCACCCACAGTGGAGAAACGAGTGAAAATCTTGGTCTTCTTTCCAACGCTCTCTAAGAACTTAGCACCACAGATATCGGTAATGTCGTCGGTGACTTCAAAAACACCGTAAGCACCAGAACCCTTGGCGTGAACAACTCTCTCTGGGATTCTTTCACGGTCAAAATGAGCCAAGGAGTCAATCAAGTTGAAATCTTGCAACAACAATGGACCATGCTTACCGATTCTTTGGGTAGCAAATGGTTCGTTAATTGGACAACCATTAGAGTTTGTAAATACTGGAGCCATGATGTGTCTTCAATGTATTTATTCAGGTTATATTTGTAAATGTAAAAGGTTACTGTCTGAAAACAATAAAAAAGGTGAAAAGTCAAGCCTCTTTGAATATTTCAATTGGGGGGAACGTTCGTCGTCTTTATATGCTGCTGAAACGTGAAAGTGTTTGCTTAAGAAGGGAAAAAGGAAAAAAAAAAAAAAGGAAAAAAAAAAAAGGAATCGTGGGGTGGCGGGGAGCTCCTAAATGAGACGTTTCGCATGGAACCTACTCATTTCGCGAATATGCGTGTTATTTTTCCGCTGAAAGTGGGATACTTTTGGGTTTCTGTGCGCACGGATAAGTTCTGCTGACAATCAGATAGATTCTATTGACGGGCCGAGGCTCTGGGGTCATAGTTGATTAAGAAGCTACACCTGAAGTGTAAGAAAAAAAAAAAAAAAAAAAAAAAAGATAGATTAATAATAGTGAGACGTCTAGTTCCATAAACATGTCATAATTGATTCTAGCCATACATCTCTACAGGGTTAGTAATCTATGTTGAGGGACTTAAATGTATTGCTATCAGTTGCTGTCTAGTTTGCTAATTATGCCAAAAGGCTGCATGTGAAGGGGTAAGTTGCTTTCACTGTCGCCAGGTTTTGTGGCTGAAACAGAATTTACACACCGATACTTCCTAGGTACCGAGGGGAGTCGCGGATTTCGCCAAACGTGGAGAAATAGACTATTTTTCTTGATAATAAAGTTTACCATTGAAATGATTGGCTCTTTTCATCTCCTCATTTGGGATGGAATTGACGGCAGAGCTGGAAAAGATGAGGACTCGAATCATCTGATCATGAGAATAGTAGCATGAAGAAACTTTACGTATGGTAAATATGTTGCACATATTATTCAGCGCAACCTAGTCTAGAATTTATTTTTCACCAGTTTGCTCCAGGGGGACGGCCGCAAATTTTTGGCCCTGCATAGCAATTATAGAGATGTTGCTGGCGCTAAATTTACCTTCGAGAACAGCTACCTCAGTTCGTTCGGCCATGGGGGATTAGTAGGTGTACATTTGGAACAATTACTCTGGAAGTTAAGTGTCCTTACTGAGAGGGTACTTGATGATAATGTTTTTCTTTTTTTTTTCTTAGTTTCTATATGTTCATTCTATTTCAATTGTTTCTATTGGACTAGAACTATCTTGGATAAGTGGTACTGCTCTTACTTTAGATTATTTTTTCTCCATCTAGGCTCTCTTTTAGAGAATGACTCCTATTTGCTTGTCTATTGATCTGCTCTACTTCTTAACTCGGCTCTCCATTCTTTGAACTCCTGACTAATAATCTCGTCTCTGACTTTCTTTGCATCGGTTAACTCTGACAAATTGAAAGATCTCGAGCCGGGATCGTAGCTTAACTTCCATGCACCATTGGATGCAGCCGGGATTTCCTGTGTGATCCACTCCAATACTGCTCCATACCACTTGACAGCATTCATAGCGACAATTTTTTCCTTGTTTGCTTCTGTCAATGGGTTGTTTTTTATCATCAATGGGATCTCTTCGGTATTGTATACCTCGACGCTTCTTAACACTAGATTATCATCTCTAAATCCATAGATCACTTTCCTTATTCCCAAGAGGAAGCATTGCGCCCATGTCTTGAACAATTTTTTCTCGAAATTTACAATCTGACCAGGGTGCTCCAAAATCCTACTTGTCTTTAATTCGACATAGTGAGGTAATACATCTCCACCATTCTCTGGAACAAAGTCCCAGATACAATCCACTTCTCCTGCCAATAGCACCTTCACCTTACCGATACCAGTCCTCACCACGGACATGTACTGTTCGTAATTGTTTACCACTTTTTTGTTTCTCTTTTCGATCAACTGCCTCGAGCAGTCTGCCCACGGTCTGGGTAGGGTAGCGATGGTTTCAAATTTATACCCTGAAAATTCACACCTCTCCTGATAGTCTGGCTTATTCTTATTGCTATTGTTATTACTTTTTTCGCTATTACTTTGCTTTTGCTCGATTCTCCTTCTCAACTCGATCTCATCATCGTTTTTGATGAAAATTTGCCCATCAAAGGTGACAATATTAAAATCAAACCCGTCCTTAAGATTATAAGGCAAAGCCAAGATCTTGGTCATGAGACCTCTGAACGTCACTATATCAGCATTCACCTTGGAGTTGGTCTTCTTTTCATAGTCTATCACCGCTCTGAGCAAGCCGCCGAAGTCTCCCAAATTTTCTTCTTCTGGTATTTTCTTGAAATTCTGGAACCCTGCCCCCAAGTCGATCTGCTTGTCTACACTTGCGTCTGGCAAGTAGTAGTACGACAAGTGTTCGTCCTTCACCACTTTTTCATCATAGACAAAACCTCCATCGATATCCCGTGCATACGAGAATAGCTCCTTCGGCTGTTTCAACGCCGTGGTTTTCGCCCTCGAGTTAAGAGGGAATGTTTTCATCATCTTGTACTTGTCTCACCAACTCATCTCTTCCTGGCGTCTTCTTTTTTTTTTTTTCGCTTTTTCGGTTCTTCCCCGGACGGTGTTTATTTTTCGGACTTGGATGCGGTAGGCGTACGATAAGATTGAAAGAAGCAACTAGTAGGCGTTTCTAATCCCAATCCAGTTATCATCTAAACGACAATGAGGCTCCTACCGTGCTGGATACTACTACTCCTATACGCGGGCCAGATCCAGGCAGAAAACAGTGAGCTGATCAACGCTGATCTGAGCTCCGAATCAATAATCACTAGCGCCTTAATCTCCAAGGAGTGCGCTGAAGCCCCCAGCTCAGACTCCAGCACTGAAGCACCCACTATTATAGAGAAAGATGAGGAAAACCTGGAGATACCAAGGCCGGACCTTTCTACCAGCAACGCTGCTACTACAGATGAACTTTCCTCGACAGAAGCATCCGCTACTGACGTAACTTCCTCATTGGAGTCGTCCCCTCAGCCAAAGTCACTTGTAGCACCCGAGATTATCATAAGCTTCAACGCCACGAATTTGAATGATTTGGTGAACGAAAACATTTCAAACTCCACAGAGAACCTCTTTCTATCCTTTGAAGAGTGGAAAAAGGTGAAGGAGGAGGATGCTGCCCTGTCTGTCTCATACACCGCCAGTGCAGCCAAGGAGCAACTGTCATCCAGTCCTACGCCAGTGGATACTTCTTCGTTAGAAGCCAGCTGTAGCCTGAATTCCGAAACGTTGCTAGTTGTTGCTGCTGCTGCTGCTGCTTCCTCAGAGATTAGCTCGCTATCCCCGCAACTCTCGTCCTTACTAGAGGACCTCGACTACTCAGAGACTAACTCGATCACTTCGACTTCGGAGAGCCCAGCATCCACTTCTTTTCCCTCTTCTGAATCAGAAAGTACTGGCTCTGGCTCTTCCTGTCAACTGGAAACTTCGCCTGCTCCAGAATCTATTGTAGAAGCAGATGTGGCTTCTGGTAGCGTAGATATTCCTTCTGAAGAAGCATCTGAGCCCAAAGACCATATTGATATCGACCCGGGAAAGGTTTACAAAGATAAATTCAACTATGCATCCAGTGACTGTGCTGCCACTATAGTGAAAACAAACAATAATGCCAAAGGAGCATCGGCGATCTTGGTGGAGAATAAAGACAGCTATCTCTTGAACCAATGCTCTATTCTGAATAAGTTTGTGGTGATTGAGCTTTGTCAGGATATACTTGTAGACTCTGTTGTTGTAGGGAACTTTGAGTTCTTCTCGTCCATGTTCAGAAATCTCAAGTTTAGCGTATCAGACCGGTTCCCCACACAAACATGGGAGGTTTTGGGACACTTTGAAGCTCAAAACAGAAGAGACCTTCAAACTTTTCCAATTGAAAATCCCTTGATTTGGTCCAGATACTTGAAAATAGAGATCTTATCCCACTACGGTGACGAATTCTACTGCCCGCTATCGGTGGTGAGAGTTCATGGTAAGACTATGATGGAAGAGTTCAAATTGGCCGAAGAGGAAGAGCAACAGTTACAGCATATTCAACAGCAGAGACAAAAGGAGCAGCAGGAGCAGCAACAACAACAGGAACAACGGGAAATCGAAAGAATACAGCAGGAGCAGCACAAGTTGGAGATCAACGTTGAACAGTTTAGGAATATTCTGACACCAAACACAAGTGAAGAATGTGCAGTGGTGCTTCCTCATCTAGGGTTGATTGAGTTTTTGAATGACGTTAATGCTTCGGAGATTGAAGATTTCTGCCATGCAATGGAGAATGACACGGTGGATTCCGCATCCCTGGTATCTAACTCTACTGGTTCAAGCACGGGGCTGCTGGCCGTGCCTCCTCCCCCATCACCTTCTTCCTCGTCTACACCAGCCTCAGTTGAAATAAAGACAACCCAGGAGTCTATTTACAAGAATATCATGAAGAGGTTATCGCTCCTAGAGTCTAATGCAAGTATTTCTTTACTCTATATTGAGGAGCAAAGTAAACTTCTTTCCACAGCTTTCTCCAAATTAGAAAGACGACAATCCAACAACTTTCAATCATTGATTGATTCATTCATTTCAACAATGACTAACCAGTTGAATTATTTTAAAGATGCTTATATATTTACTCAAGCTGAGGCTTCCACAACAGTGAAGCAGATCGAGAAGCAAAATCAAGAATTATTGGAAGAGACAAATAGAAGAATTATAATTTTGGGAAATGAGCTAAGGTTCCAGAAAAGGTTGGCTCTATTTAATTCCATAATCATATTGATATTGGTAGTTTACGTTGTTTTGGCTAGGGAAGTTTACATAGCTCCAGAAGCTGAGAGTCAGGCTGTACAACTGAATGCTAGAAGAGCCCATATGTCAGCAAAGTCCACTTTCAATAGACTCTCTACACATAAGGAATCAAATCTCAAAAGGAAGAAGGATTAGCTGACTTATCAAGATTCCATTATTCATACTACTCCCTGTGGATAGTACCAACTGCATTCTTTACAATTCTCGTCAGAGAAAATTCTAATTACATTCTTTTTTATTTTTCTATTCATTCATAATCAAAACACAGATTTTGAATAACCTATATACATGAAGCCCAATACTCTTGGTTAATAAAAAATGATATATAAATAAGACTTTGTACAATAATTTTGAAACCACCACCCCTTTGAGGCAAATTTTTAAGAAAAGAATTGAGTAATTAGCAACTAGTCGCTTGGAAGAAATAAATCAAGGTGCTTGACTAGTCACGGTCAAAGCGCTTGAAAGAGTTATTGTTCTTTTTGGAATACGAAGGCTTCCTGTTGTCGTACGAGGAATTGCCGTAAGATTTCCTATTGTTTCTTTCACCGTACGAAGAACCGCTGAAATTGTTATCTCTCTCGAAGAAGTTATCAGAACTTTTTCTGTCGTTATCAAACCTTTTATAATAGTCAGCAGGTCTGCTATCTTCGAACCTTCTCTTGTTGTTGTATCTCTCGGTGCTTCTGTTTTTGTTGTAACCCCTGTTTGACGACTGCCTCTCATTGAATCTTCTCTTATGGTTGAAAATAGTAGCCGCGTCTTCGTTTTGCAAACTCAAATGAGCCTTGACAAATTTTTCATCCGCATTGACAAACGCCAGCTCATCATCTATCAAAATACGGTGTAAATCTGCAAGCTCTTGGATTAAAGTTGCATGTCTGAGACGATACTTGCTCTTAATGTTGGCAATGTAAGTCATGTAACCCTTAACAAATTCCTCCACATCAAAAGATTCGAACTTG
The DNA here is from genome assembly GCA_030563865.1 of Dujonia oleophila. NCBI lineage: Eukaryota > Fungi > Ascomycota > Pichiomycetes > Serinales > Debaryomycetaceae > Dujonia > Dujonia oleophila. The sequence goes on along the minus strand of JAJMKG010000027.1, from coordinate 149,992 downwards.
TCAGTCAGAATCTCCTTGATCTCATTGTGAAACTCTTCATTGGGCTGGTAGTCGTAAACGTTTTTAAATTCGATCTTTCTGCTGTCTTTCAACACCTTGACATACTTCAATTCTTCGCCGGAGAGGAACAAAATGGCCTTACCCGATTTTCCGGCTCTGGCAGTTCTACCAATCTTGTGGATGTAGTCAGCTGGAGTCAGCGAAGGCAGGATTTGGATGACATCCGTCACATCCTTGAAGTCTAAACCTCTAGCAGCAACGTCTGTGGTGATCAATAACCCACTACGGGCCAGTTTGAACGTCTTAACGACTCTGTCTCTATAACTTTGGGTCTTCTTACCGTGTAACATCAAAATACTTCTCATGATACTGGGTTGCTTCTGCTCACTAAAGTAACCCTTTAATAATTCGTTTGTAAAGTCTACACCTACAGTGGTTGGGAGAAACAAAATGGCCTTGAAGCCCTTCTTGGGTAAGTTCTCAGTGACAAAATTCAACAAGCCCATGTACGAGTCTGCAAGAGATTCAGTTTTGACCAATGTCTGTTCTACCAAGTGGTGAGCTTCCCCTTCATTCTTGTCTACGCAGTCGATGTATTGGTAGTCCGCGCCCAAGACGTTTTTGGCGAACTTGGTGACACTTTGGTCAACGGTGGCACTGAACAAAAGCGAACTGAACGGCGTTTTCTGGCTGTCGCTGCCCTCAGTAGCTTCACGTAACTTGGAGTCAATGCTGTACAACTCCTCGGTGAACCCAATATCCAACAACCTGTCAGCTTCATCGTACACTCTGAACTTTAAGTCACTGAACGCCTTCATAAAATGGGTGTTCTCCAAGTTGGCGTTTAACCGCCCAGGAGTGGCGATGATGATCTTAGGTGCATGCTTGGGGCTCAAGTTGTTTTGTTTAGTCCCCCCAATGTGAGTAGCTACGGTCAATTTTCTACCTTTACTTTTATTAGGGATCTTGGCAATGATCTTGTTGAGTTCTGCTTCGATTTGAAGCGCCAAGTCTCTCGTGGGAGTGATAATAAGAGATTGGACTTTCCTGGTGGTATCGATGTTTTCGTATGCGTGCTGGAGCGATGGGATCCCAAACGCCAATGTCTTTCCGGTACCAGTTTTGGCACGACAGACCAACCCTTCAGTTGTATTAAGGGCGGGCCCGATCGTTTCTTGTTGCACTTTAGTGAATTTGTTGAAGCCTGCCTTCTTAATGGCCATGTAGAGGTCTTCATGGATTACACCGCTCTCGAGGAGTGTTTGCGGGTTGACTTCGTCGACGACTTCGGATTCGTCTCCAGATTTGGCCAGAGCAGATTCAGATGTGTTAGTTTCAGCTTCCTTTACGGCTGACTGTTGAACAGCTTCTTCCTTGTGTTGATCACGATTGATTACTTCGGCATCTTGCGCTACTTGTGCGAGCTGTTTTGCAGCAGATGATGCCTGAAATGTCCTGAGAGCATTCACTCGCTGCACAGGTACCAATCCAGCTCTATATCCGGTCCTTGAAACGACGCGTAGGCTACTTCCCAATCTTCTGATTAACATCGTAGAAGTTTAGCAGAATATTCTAGAAAATGATGCTGTTGAACGGAATCTCTATGAGCTCATCTTGTCACCGTCTGATCTCCTTTGAGATGCGAGATGGCCAGGCAAGGGAAGGCGTGAAAAAAAAAAACGATTACCTGCAGGATGCGCGCTTGCAGTCGGTGCCCGATTAGGCAAGTTGGTAGGGCTAAATGGGCATTTGACCCCAGCCCTAACGGACTCCTTAAGCAACTATAGTGGTGTAGCTGCATTAGTTTACTTTCTATTGAATTAGTTTTGTATCTAAGATGACTTCAGTGAACGGCGAGCTGAGAAACTTGTTGTCCAAGATCAAATTTACCAGCAAATTTTCCAACTTATCGCTCTCCACCAACACCGAGAAGGATGGCAGCACCGTAGACGACACTTTGATCCACAATGCCTTCGTCAAATACTTCGAAACGAAGAACGAGAGGTTCCCGGAGTGGCTAGGGGAAACAAAGAGGCAGAATGCAAACAACCAGGCCCAAAGAGGGAACGCCCAGCCCACCAACAACTACTCTAACTCGCAGTATCAGCCGGTGTATACCAACAGGAACAGCGGCCCTCACCAAGGCACCCATCAGTATCTGCAACATAGTCTGCAGAATTATCAACAACAACAACAACAACAAGGCCAGCAACAGCAAGGCCAGCAACAGCAAAACCAGCAAGCATATCAGCAGCAAGAACAGCTGCCTCCTCCCCAACCCTCGTACACTCCCAGATCGTCCAGTAGGCTTCAGGACATGTACAATAAATCCCGGCACCAGTCGATTCCGGGATCTGGGTACAACTCACAACCCGTACAAAGTGCTCCAACTTTGGGCAGAACCAATACCGGCGGCCGTTTGAGGGAAAAGATGTTGAACTCGAACTACCAATCGTCTCCTTCCAACAGCAGACCCAACTCTGGTGGTAATTCAGCTGGCTCTGGATCAACCAGGGCTACGTGGGGAAGTAGGTGATGATGAAATGAAGAACAAAAGAAGATAGTAAGTAACTGGGCTATCTGGGAACTAGAAGTACTGCGTGAATGGTTAAGCATCTGTAGAATGTTGAGAAAAGAGAATAAAGTGTAGATGTCTTAATTGTCTTAATTGGTACTATCTGAGAATTGCATAGGGAAGTGAGTAGCAGAATGAACGAGGACAACATCGAAGTAATGTAGGAAGTGAGTAGCAGAATAAATGAGGACAACATCGAAGTAATGTAGGAAGATAACTAGCAGCAACGAAAGAGTGAAATTAGTCATGAGCAAACTTGGTGAAGAGTTGCTGGGAGTACATAAGGGTGGAGTCGAAAAAGTAGTGGATTTTTAAAACAGGAGCAAAGAAAAATGCGCTAAAAGGTATCGGGTGTCTATTCTTATATACTATTCAACTTCCGGAAGTTACACTCCCAAAAATCTCGACTCTTGATAAACCACAGCGGTAACTTCTCATCTGGTGGTAGCTTGATCTTTATTGTATTGACATTTTCATACTTTACAGGAAATCTGTGCAAGTTCTTGTAGAATTTAAAATCATATCTCTCTCGAATCGCCTGAGCTTCTGTAACGCTCAAGTTGTCAAAGCCAAGTACGGCTTCCGCCTTGCCTTTGGAGAGTCTTCGGACCCCAGGAAATGACGATGGTAACCCTGTATCTGCCCCAATGCCTACGTTCGATCCGGTTCTGAACTTTGTGTTGTTGTTGCTATTTGAGGGGCGGAACTTGTCCACGGATGACCGTCTGCGGCCGCCTAATGCTGTGGAGAAGAACATCTCGTTCGTTATACTGTTCCGTTTCAACGTGGAGTAGTGTTTTGGCGACGAACCGGGAGTTATTCTTCTCCTGCCGCTTCCTGATAAGCTGCTGGACTTGTCAATATCTTCAACGTCGCTCAGGTTGGACCGGTTGGCCTTCTCATGCTTACGCTTTTCTACAAGCTTCAACAAATTAGCGGGGATCTGAGGCGACGCAGAGAGCAAGTCGTCATCTGTGAGTTCGTCTTCGTCTATGTCTAGGTCGTCGTCGAGCTCTACAAAAGTGGGCTCGTACAGGATTGACTGGTTGCTCCTCGAACGTGAGGGAATCCCAATTGTCTGCAGAGCATGTGTCACATTCAGTGTTGACTGTGTGGCCAGGGTAAGAGCTGTATGTGCCGCCTGCGTCACTGCCTGTGCCGAGCCCCCAGTACCGCCATTGACTCCGCTTGCTGCACCTGCTCCACTGGCTTTCAACTGCTCAAGCTCAAACGAAACCAACTCCGGCTGGATCAACTCCAAGAAGTTCTCTGCATAGTAATTACTCTTACTTGGTGCTCCGGTATAAATCCTGTACTCATTCACGATGGAATTGAAGTTCCACTTCTGGATCTTCCTCAAGATCCCCACCAATGTCAGTGTCGAGTCCACAAGAAGTAAATTGTGCTTGTTCTTGTTGAGCACTAGCTCAAATGCTCGGAGAATGAGATTCTTCTCTATCAACATCCATTGGTCGTTCTTCTTCCTATCCAAGTCCCCGCTACTACCACCAGTGGTAGTATCACCGAGGTTGATCAACTCAATCTCATTGGCAGAAACACTGCTTACCCTACGGCTGCTGCTAATGGAGTTCACATCGTCGCCATCGTCGTCATCCTTTCCCAAATTAGAGTTGGCACCTGTGTGGTAGTGATTGGATATTTTCAAGCCTCCTAAATTGTATAGCTCGATGTTGTTGGTGTCAAGAAACGTGGTCAAGAGTCTGGGTGGCTTCTCAGCATCAAGCACTATTAATGACTTTAACTTTAACGTTTCTAAAAACGGGAAGTGGTCCGATTCAAGTTTCGAGCATCTGTAGACACCAGACTCAACGAGACCGAAATTATCGGGTGGAACCAACATCGTATTGCTGTCTGTTTAGAGATCAACATCATCTAGAGGGCATCACCAGAGTGACCTCCAAGTTGTGTTGGGGATGTGTAGTTGTATGCAGGAACCAATTGAGCGTTCGAGTATGGTTGCAAAAATTGCACCCATTCTACGGAGTCGAGTCTGGTAGTTCTTTCTACTCTTATAGGGATGTGTGGTCTTTTTCGATATGCACAGGCTGTTCTTCCTTTGAGCAGTTAATGTGGTAGAAATTTTTAAAAAAAAAAAAAAAAAAAAAAAGGAAAAGAATATAGAAGGTAAGCTGTTAGCTGTCTCTACTCTACTAGCCAGATTCTCACTTTTCATTTATTAGTACCTAGCGATACTTTATAGTTATTTTATAGTTATAGTATTTCTCTTTATCTCTCTTTTGGTTCTGATTTTTCGCTTGTTGTTTTATTAAGCTTCCAGTTAACTCTGGCTACATCTAACCTCTAATAAATAAGTCATCTGGAATACCATCATATTCTCCGTAACCCAAGGCAAGGTTGATGTTTTGCAAACATTGGGTGGAAGCTCCCTTCAACAAGTTGTCAATGGTGGCCACTACAACCACTCTGTCTTCCTTGGAGTTGACTGCAAACCCTCCAACAACTACTCCGTGCTTCCCACTGATATCCTTGACTAAAGGAGCTTCTCCACTTATGGTGATAAGTTGTTCCCCCTGGTATCTTTCTTGGAAGAGATTTCTGATTTCTCTTGAAGTTAAAGACTTTGGCTTGATTGGGATCGAGATCGTGTGAGAAATTCCCTGGAACCATTGAGCCACGTGTGGGGTGAATGCTACATCTACTCCCAACTGGGAGCTGATTTCCTTCTCGTGGATGTGGTCAGTTAAAGAGTATGGGATAAGGTTGTTGTTCAACACCTTGATGTCGTTCTTGGGCGATGGCTTAGTTCCAGCACCTGAGTATCCGGAAACACCGAAAATAGTAGGAGTTCCGGTGATGTAGTCGAGCAAGGGAGCAATAGCCACCTGAGCACCAGTGGCATAACATCCTGGGTTGGAGATCTTTCTAGCGTTGGCAATTTCGTTACGGTCATTCAATTCAGGTAATCCGTAGACCCATTCGCCGGTGGTATCGAATCTGTAATCGGCAGATAAATCAATGATCTTCGACTTGGTGCCCCCAACAGAGTCAATGGCATCAACGAAAGGCTTACACACTCCATTGGGCAAGGCCATGACCCAAACGTCAACTTCTCCGTTCGATTCTAATTCCTTGATGTCCTCTACTTGCAAGTTAGTGTAAACGATATTGTCCTTGTTGTAACCTTGTAACTTCTGGCCGCTCAATTCTCTGGATGAGACGTGGGACAACTCTAAGTATGGATGGTTATCGATCATAGAGATCAAATTTTGGCCCGTGTATCCTCTGGCACCGATCAAGGCTACCTTCAACTTCTGGTTGTTGGTGCTTTCACGCTTTGGAGGGTTGGGGTTAGTAGTGATTTGACGGCGAGCCTGAGCTTGCAAGAATTGGCTCTTGAAGTGGCGGGTGTAGGTGTGGAGACCTCTCTTTTGCGTGGGCGAAGAGAAAACACCAGATTCGGTTGACGAACTCAACAGGCTGGAGTTGAAGCTGGACGAAGTATCGAACTCCTTGATCAATTCTGATGCTTGGTCAGTCTTTAATCCATACCAGAATAAAATCTCCCCGTTCTTGGCAAAGGATCCGTCGGCCTTGGAGAAGTACCACGATAAGTTGGAGTCGTTTTCATTAACTATCCAGTACAATTCCTTGAAGTCCTTCTTGATCGAGCTGAAGATGTTGTCGGTGACGTTGTTGAGCCATCCGGTTTTAGATGACAAGAACTTATCCAACTTGGGCAACTGGTTGTTGGCTTCGTCGTTGATAACAATGGCCAACACTTCCAAGGGCTCGTCTCCGTAACTCTTGAATGGGACCTTCTCCAAAGTCTTCAAGTAAGAAGCAGCAGAAAGTTTCCCACTCTTGATTTCTGGGTCTCTCAATAACGCCAGTCTCAACAAGTCTGGGTTGCCAAACTCCTTCAAGGAGTTTCTGTTGATCAACTTGTAGCCTCTTCTGATCAAGGTACCAGCACCTGAATCAGTAAACAACTCCTTCTGCAAGTCATCGACATCGATAATGGCAACAGACGATGATCTAGGTAAATGTTGTAACAAGTCATGGATCTCTTTGATCTTCAACTTGGTTCCGTACTTGACCCAACTTTCCTTCATCAAGTCTTCATATTCTTCGTCCAAGTTGATCGCACTAACTTTTTCTCCAGTGTTACCGTTGATAATCCCTCCCTTTTCGTTCAAGTAGACAATCTTTAAAGGTTCGAACTCTCTAGCCAATTCACCGGCGGCAACATCAGCGTTGACATTCAATAACTGACCTGATGGGGTTTCTGCTAACGACGTCAAGATGGGCAAGTATCCGGCTTCAATGGCAGCTTCAATTGGTGCCTTGTTCACAGAATTGACTTTACCTACCAACTGGTACTTTTCCTTGTCCAAGAAGTCTGCGCCGAAGACACCGGCGGTGATTGGTCTGGCGTGAACTCCCATCTTTTCCAAGGCAGTGACCAATCTAAGGTTCTGTTCAAGGAAGCACTTTCTGACCACTTCCATGGTCTTTGCATCAGTGATTCTGATTCCATCAATGTATTCGGGTTCCACACCTTCGTTTTCTAAGAGTTCGTTGATTTGGGGCCCGGTACCGTGAAGAACGATGGGGTACAAACCAACGTGGTAGAGGAAAGCCAAGCATGAGGCCAACTCGGGCAACTGCTGGGTGATGATAGCACCTCCAACCTTGATCACAGCGAACTGCTGCGACGAGACCGATGTGAAATACTTAAGATATTGTTCAACTTCTCTTTTAGAACCGATGTTGTTAAGTAATTGAACAACTGTGGATCTGGTTGAGTAAGATCTGGCGCTAGCGCTGCTGGCCGTTTTGTTAGAGGTGGTAGACTTGGTGGAGTTGGAACGAATACTAGTAGCTGTGAAAGCCTTCTTTCCTGCTGTTCTGACCGCAGAAGCCGCTCTTTTGGCAGCCACTGCTCCAAGAGAGCCTGTAGTGTTTCTCAACATGTTTTCAATATAGAAGAAAGAAGAAAAAATGGAAAGAGAAAAAAAAAAAGTGTAAACTGAAAAATTTTATATGGAGATGGTTCTACATGCACTGATACTGTGTGTTTACCCTATACAGGAATTTTCTGCACTAGCTGCGCAGCTTAAAGGCTGAACCCGCCTGCATCACGATTTCTTGTGTGAAAAATGGTCGTGAAGTCGAGGTTTTTGTATGAGTCAATCTTTATCAACCAATAAAGTGCCACGAAAGAAGTAAGGGAAAAATTAAGCGCGGTCTAAGATCAGCTGCAAAAAAAAAAAAAAAAAAAAAAAAAGAAAGAAAAAAATTTTATGAAAATTTTTGAAATTTTTAAATAGCAACTGTGAACAGGAGGCGGCTCTAAAAGGTATGGGAACTCTAGTGGTGGTCGACGAGCCAGCTCTGCAGTGTTGACTAGACGAGAGCTGGGAAATGTTTTCAAATATTATAGAAAGGTGTCATAAATGTTCTACATGGGAATGGTGTACAGTGCACTGATGAATGGCTTGTACGCAGTACTGCAGGGTCGCATGCACCGGGCTAAAAGTCCAAAGAAGTGGCATAAGTAAAGTGTGTACTACTTAGATGGAATGGAGAAAGTGTGTACTGCAGACGGCTAGGAAATGGTTACATGACCCCTTTAGGAATACTGATTTGCACGAAAGTGCGAAATCTCCCACCCAGTGTTGCCATAACTAAGTCTCTCGTGATGCGACACAATTTTACCTTCCACTTCTTGCAGCCTCACACGTTTTCGTCATTGCGCCTATCGATGGGCCTTCGTTACACAAAAACTTGTTGAGGTTAGAATTTTTGCAACCTGTTGTGCTTGCAAATTCCCTACAACCTACTGTTGTTGAATGGTATAGTATGAGTATGAACGAACTGTCCTTTCTTTTAACTCATGAAACGGTTTTCTACGCATACTTTTTCATTATTTATTAAGTATTCATTTTTTTCCTTTTTTTTTTTTTTTTTTTTTTTTTTTTTTTTTTTTTTTTTTTTTTTTTTTTTTTTTTTTTTTTTTTTTTTTTTTTTTTTTTTTTTTTTTTTTTTTACTTTATATGACAAATTTGCTACAGAATATTGTCTAACTAAACTAATTAAATTCTTGGAGTGCCAATATCCTCATATACCCAATCTAATATGGGGTAGTATATTCTATAGTAAGATTTGAAAAACTCTTCGTATGATTTCTTTAACTTCAAAGTGTCACTGTATAAATATGCAAAGTTGCCCTTTATTAATGTTAAAGGTTCATTACTAGAATACAACAATTTCACCAACTTCTTTTGCAAAGTTTGTGTGACAACACTATTGCTAGCAGCGGTGGTACTTACATCTCTATTTAAGTAAGCAACTAGGAATTTTTCATGAAAGTCAATTGAATCAATTTTAGCTTCGGATTGCTCGTACAAATTCTTTGTAATAGAAGCCTTAACTATCTTGAGTACTTGATTCATTTCGATATTACATGACTCTTTGTCTAAACATTCCCTTATGTACTTGATAAGGGACTCACCCGCTCCACTAATGTAGGAGCTCAAGCTTCTTCTTTTGCAAAATGCTTCTTCTACCTGAACACGAGAGTATACCTGACCAACTATTGCCAATATCGTACCCGAGATTAACACCGTACGGCAGTCTATCAACAAGCTCTTTATATTTCCAAGAAAGAGCCTCGTAAGTTCATTTTCGAGGTACTTCTTTGACATCAATGAAGCTACAGAACCATTTGTATCAGACATGAGAAATGATACGAACACCTTCTTGAAGTACTCCATTGATTTGTTGTTGCTTGACTGACACGCTTTGATCCCCAACGACGGAACATCATTGCAAGCCCTGCACAACGAATCGAAGTTCGAACTAAGCTTAGTACTAAAGGTGACATCATTCATGTATAAGAATTCATAAAATCTAGGAAATCTTAAATGAGGTGAGTTAGTGCTTATCATTACATGATAAACTTGTGGCCCGTAGTAAGAAGATGCAAAGCACATCGCAGATTCAAACTCACTGATATCATTTTCAAGATTCAGGTAGCACTTTCTTAGCCATAAATCATGGGTGATAACCTCCATTCCTTGGTAGAAGAGAGCAATATCAATCATGTGCTCATTAGTGAATTGGCTATCGTCTGTTAATAAGGCTAATAGATCTAGAAAGTCGGTACATCTGCTTGACAAAAATCCCAAGCTAGGAGGTGTCACCAGAGCCAAACTTTGTAACGATCTGAAATGTAATTGGAAGAACCTAATAACCAGAAGTGACCCAGGTTTACGTTTCAAGTTGGGAATACATTTATATAGCCTCACTCTTGTCAACAAGGAGGTTATGTCTTCATAGGAATTGCTCTTCAATAAGTGATGGAACTGAGTACAATACTCAAAGATGTTCAAGAATGCATTGGTCAAGAAATCATCAAGCTTAGAGATACTTTCAGAATCTTCATGTCCTTCAATTTCATTTATGAAAGTGAAAACTCTGTCAAATATCGTTTCCTGGTTGAAGAATTTGAATACATCTTCAATATGAAGTGGGTGATTTTCACCCGTGGGATGCTGCAGCAGGGAAAGTTTCCGAGAAATCAAACCCGATCTCATCTCCCTGGGTATACCATAAGCCTTCAAACTGTCCACTGGCTTATTTAAGTGTTTCTCAACAACGTATTTTCTCCATTGGTTAATAGTTAAAAAAGGTGGGAAATAGTATGTCCTATTGTTCAATTTAATTACATGGGTGGTAGGGTACCTTATCCCTGTAAACAATGGCTTCTCGTTTACAGAACTATGATTCAATTCTGAAAGCGCCTGTTGAGTTGCCGATAAGTCAATAGGCATAGACTTGGGTGTATTATTAGCAATTGACAATGATAGTAAACGGTGGAATTCAGCGTATTGCACAACACCATGAATCACCTCAGTCCAGGGTGCAATAACTTCATATTCTTTGGCTTCATCTTGCATACTATTTAACCTTGCAATGAGTTTACTTCGTTTAACTTCTAATAATTGTTTCTCTTTTTCAACTGTCGAAAGAAACGAATCTTCGTCAAATCCATTCAATAATGACTTTATCTTGGAATCAAGCATTTCTATAGCCGCTGTGGATGTCTTAATTGTCCTTTCAAGGTGATTAGGACGGAAGATTTCAAAATAGAATTGGAATTGTTTCCAAGCCCTAGCAAATGTTAACCTTTCAATACTAAATGGGTTTAATAAAGAGTCCCAGTCCGCAACTTGAACTAATTTGACGAACTCCCTCAATAAAATAAACGACGCCTTATATAAAATTATGGATAGCATACGAGCAAAGTGATCTTCTGCATCGTTATCCTCACTGCGGTAGAGGTTTGTATTGTATCCTGGGTGTGGCACCGATTCGTTTATCGAGTCTTTGAATTCAGCCATCAAAATAAGCGAATAAAGGAACAGTTTGTAAGAACCAGGCAAATTTAAAAGATCAAGAATTTCATATATCTTGTTGAAAGCTGACAAATTAGGAGACAAGAGCTTCTTCAAGTTTCCCGAAGACCTCCGCGAGATGATAAATAAGAGGTTAGAGGTTCGTAACGACTTAACTTTACAGATGAAAAGTTTCCTTCTGAATGCCTTTTGGATAGTTAAGACTTGCTTGAGCGGATATGCCTCCTTATTCAGAATTAATTCAACTTCCAGAGGTTTGCATGGTGTACTCAAGTTAGGCAGCTCATCTAAATTCGGATCAGAGGGAAGCTCGATGTGTGTCTGTTTATCCACAGCTAATGTCTCATTTAGTTGTTGTGGTTGTATGTTAACATTATGATACCCAAATAATGCCAGATAGCGTCTTGCATTATTCCTTCTAGACTCTATGACCGCTTTCCTCCTCTCGTTAGCTAACTCCAAGTTACGATTCAAGTTGCTTCTTAACGATCTGGTAAATAATTGGCGTCTAATTTCTACCTCACGAACCTTCTGTAAGATCATGTTAGACCTCTCTTGCAATTTTGATCTTTTAGATTCCAAAAAGCCCCTCTTACGATCAAGTTGCTTATTAGACTCATCGGAGTTCCTTCTCAATCTCTTCTCCTTTTTCTTCAACGGAGTGAGATTTTTAATTATATACTCAGGAAGATCTGCTGAGATGTATGGCTCCAATCTATCTTCAGATGGGGAATTTCCTTCGGGCATTCTTAGATGATAAGTAGCAAAAACAGCAATAAAATAGATGATGTATAGAACACCTCTTAGAAGCCCATCCTTATCTCCCTGCACCATTTCCTTATCGGGCGATTTGGTGATGAGTCGCACTCTAAATGTGTGACAGAAAAAATATGCATGTAATCAAAACATGCAGCAAGCATGGGGAAGGAGATGAGGTTGCAAAATATTGGTATGCAGCATAGCAAAATTGAACAATGTCGATGCGCAGACCTTGATGGTTTCTGATATGGGTCGTTTGTGATCCCAGGATTGGACTGGATAGTTTTTACACTAGGGCAGACAATACGTTAGTGCCCACCGGCTTTTGAATTGTGGAGAAATGTGGCTCATGAGATTGAGGTGTGAGATTTTAGTATGCTCGCCATGAGGCTCATGGGCATACACACTGTGCGATTCTTGACATCCGAGAATGGCTGCGGTGAAGTAAAAACAAGTGGGTACTCACAGATATATGAGGTAAATGTAGTTTGCTGGCCGGAATATTGTGAATTTGGAGCTAGAAATTTGCTATGCAAGAGGTAAATTAAAACATTTTTGGCATACCGCTGAAATTATGGGGACATCTCAGTTATTTGAAATGAACTGTCTTCTTCTACAACCACCGCTACTCTCTGTTCATTTGATCGTACCATCCTATATCTACTTTTCATTGAGGTTTTTCTACGTTTTACTTATTACATTAATATTTATTCCTTTAAGAACTTTTCATTCTTTATCTATAACCTATCCCTATGTACTCTACTACTCTATGCTGTCTAACTTTTTTCTTCTCTTCTTTTTTTTTTTTTTCTTTTCTTTCTAATTCATCTTTATTTACTGGCTTTGTTCTTCCAAAGTCTGAGTTTACGTCTACTGGATTCTTCTGGTAGTTCGTTAGTTAAAGTCTTCTTAAGCAAGACCGGACTAGTGCTCACGGAACTATTTTGTGAATTTAAGGAACTGTCGATGCCAGATGTTTCAATTGAACTCATTTTTGTGGCCAGGTTCCCAGTGGACGAGCCACTCCCCGTACTTATCTTTAGGTGACCTAAAAATGCTGAGAGTGACGAAGGAGATGCAGACCCTGATGATGAATGGGATGATGCTTTGGGTGATGCAAGTTGTCTAAGCCTTCCCTGAGTCAATCCCTTAGCACGGACCTTTAATGAGTCCGAATGTTGCAAGCCACCGTTGGAATGAACGGGGGTAATTACTGGAGACGCATGCTGTGGAGATCCTGAAATCGGAGTGCTCATTGAAGATTTCATCGCTGTTGCGATGGACTTAGTCGCAGGTGTACTTCTACCAGATTCAATCTCAGTGTTTATTATTGGATTCAAAGATGGTTGTATGATCTTTTCTTGCCCACAGGTGCCTTCCTTGCATCGTATACCCAAGGCTTCGCACCTATTTTCTGGTTCTGTCTTCTGAATTTTCTTACAGAACGAGATGTATGCATTCTCCTTGATTAATTGCAAGATTTCATTCTTGGCTCTCCACAAGGCATTTGGAGTGTGGTAAGTGGTCACACTTTCGTTCTCATTCATGATTTCTCGATAGGAAATGTTCGATATGTTGATTTGCTCAGATGCATCTTCAATAATGTATTTCTTTACAATATGATCCCACTGGCGAATCAACTTTTCTCTTTCTTCCACTACTTTGGGAGAGTAAAATTGATCTTTATCAAGATGACCACTTACATCTTGTAATTCCAGGATTAACGACTGGATTTCAGATTCCAGGTCACTGTCAGGTTGCTGCAACTCCTTTTCCATCAACTCATCCCATATGTTTGTATTTGCCTCTTTCACTCCATTCAAATCGTCTATCGTCAGAGCAAACACCAGCGCAGGCTCATTGTCAGCGGTTTTCAATGACCGAAGACTGGCGGCTCGGCTCAGCCCGCCATGTGCATGTCCTATACTTCCAACTGGAGTGGTTTCCTTCACCGACAATCCACTCAAAGCATGCAAACTGTTACTAATGAGAGGCTTGGGAGATGGAGTGTTCAATCTCAAATTGTCGTTATCAGGGAAAATGGAGTCATAAAGGTATTCATATTTGAAAATTTCTATTAAAAATTTCAAATTTTCTTGACAATGCAATTCAATAACGAACCTTTCAAACTGGTACACCAAGAGCTCATCATATTCAGAGTTATTGTGGTCTATAGTGTAGTCATTATTGGCAATAATCTTGGAGTTTAGCCTAAAACATAAATCTATCAATTCTTCCAAAGCCGGTACTTTCTTTTCACCTATTTGGGGCGACGCTTGTCTACTATTTATAAGACTAGGGTCGAAACTCTTCGTCGGGATTGGCGACATAAAAGTCGATGAAGAGCTCATCTGTTGTATTTAATTTTCTTTTTTTTTTTTTTTTTTTTTGTATTTCTGTTACTGCTAGTAAATAATGCAAAAGTGGGCTGCTTTTTTTGCTAAATGCCAACTAGTCTCACTTTGCAAGTTTATTCTATTTCTAGATCCTCTCTAAGATCGACGTGATCTCGGGTATAGATTTTCCCTTGCTGAGCTTCTCAGACGTCTTCTTTTTGTACAGAGAGAATTTTCTCTGTTTGACGGTTTTATGCGCAAACGAGTTGCTAACGCTGCTAGGTCAACCGTTTTTGTGTCCTTAGAAGAAATTTGATAACGATGATCTCGCTTCCAGAAAAGCTTCTTTTTCTAGAAAGTAAGGGTCTACAGGCGGCCAACAGAACAAAACGGAAGAAAAAAAAAAAATATTTCTTTCACCTGGCGAACTACAAAAACTAGTGATTGAATACGTTCGGATTGGCAGTTTACCACTAAAGGGTCTTTTGTCTTGAATATATAGAATGCAAAAAAATTTGACATAAAAAAAAAGGGAAAAAAAAAAAAAAAAAAAAAAAAAAGAAAGGAGAGTCAGTCAAAAGCAACAAGGTGAAAAAATTGGCAGGCAAAAACAGTAATACGAGAAGGCAAAAAAAAAAAAAAAAAAAAAAAATAGACACCGTTTCCTTTATGAATTTGGGTACCTTAACATCATCGTAAGACGTACACCTGTACTTTAAACTAACCCGAAACCTTAATTACTAGTTAGATCCGAGGAAAATTCGTCACCGTAGACCCTGTTGAAGTTAAAAGTCGTATTAACCGAACCTAATCATGACTATATTTTTTTTTTTTTTTGATTTCTTTTTTACATAGATTTTTAGTTATTTGACTCTGATGCATTAAACTTTAAAACATCATTCGTACCGTATTTTCCAATTGTTGGGATGAGCGAAAAAGAGCAGAAAAAAAGAATTCTCGCAATGGACCTTTGCTACTCCAGCAACATGATCACCGTTTGGTTGGTAACGAAAAAAAGAAAGACTTGGACTTACAGGAGAGTGGGGGCAACCAAGTTGAGAGTATGCATGATTTTTCTCTTTTTCTCTGTGAGAGGCTAGTTCGTTTAGGCGAATATGCATTAAAATAAGTTCTATTTTTTCTATTGATATGCACAGTTAACAATCGGCACATTTATTCTCTACATATCGGCATCAAGTCTCGCCCTGATCACAAGGCTTTAAACGGCCCTTCATAAACCCTATATAATATTATTCTCCTTATACTTGGCTGTTTACATTCCAGACCTTGACCCTGACCAAACGTAGCCAATGAATAAACGTTCCATTAATATAGAAAATAAATTACTCACGAGATAAAATCTAGAAGTGGTTACTACCGAGACTGCCTCTGTCTTTTGAGCCGATGTTGCATCAGTTGCCGCATGAGGCGGTGCATTGTTGCACATCGAATTTTCTGATACAAAATTGTTTCAAAGAGGAAACAGTGCCAGTGGGGGTCTCAAGGAAAGAGAATTCTTGTCTGCGTGTTACACATTTGAACATCCTATTCTTGAGTTAAATTTCAAAAAGGTAGAGGGAATCACTTTTCTTAAATTACATCCAGTACTTTTCCCTGCTTTCTACATCAACCTAAATTTGGAGACTGAGCACCTTGCGTGACCCTACTCCGAACCCACTCCGATAAATAGAATGCTTCACCACTAACCAGTCGTGTAGACAGACGCAGGTCACACTTCGTATTAACGATTTTAGATATCTACGATTTGACTCTTCGGAGTTTTCTGAAGGAAAAAAAATAAAAAATTTTGCACTCTGCAGCTCATCGGAATTCCCACATCAGACAATAGCGACAAGAAAAAAAAGAAAAAAATAAAAGAAAAAACTTCGTAACGTCTCTTGAAGGCAGCATAGGAACATGCTACAAACGTTCTGCCTGAGTCAATAGTACCTATGTTACATGAGAAATGAAGTGGCTTAGTGACTAAATAGGTTATCAAATCGATCAAGTTGCAAAAGTTGAAGAAGAGAAGAATATAAGAAACGGCTTTTCAAGAGTAATGCCAACCTCGTCGACTGTTTTCATTTAAGCTGTCACTTTTTAACACTGGTTCTGATTCTGTTTATGCATCTGCTCCCTCTGAAGTACCAGTCATCAACATGGAGTCCGTAGATTAAAGGAGCTGGCTTTTTTTGCAACTCATCACCTCACTCGTAAACCTCATCTCACAGTCCTGTATGTAATTTCTTACTGTAGTGCGCATAAATGCCAAAAAAAAAAAAAGAGCTGCCAATCAAAAATTAGGCTGCAGTCTTTTAACGAGTAGATATCATCGCTATGTGCAACGATATCACATTTTCGTCCTTAAAAAGCAAATCCACAACTTTCACTCAATACATGTATGCTTCCAATACCCTCTTTAGCCATCAGTGACCCCATTTGGACGTTACCCATCTATCTCTTACTTCATGGAGGACCTTTTGCGGGACTCGCATCAGAATACAGTAAGTCCGAATCATTAAATGTGGATAGTTACACAAAATCCCTGATAACAGATCATATCCCCTAAATAAAATCTTATTATTGCCTTTAATTAATCAGGCAAGAAAGATTAGATTTGTACAGGCTTTCGATTTTCCGTCAGATAGTGGCAGCACGCGAATATCTTTGGATTGATCTACTAGCTCTCTACAATTTTTTTTTCCTGTTTTTTTGTTAATTGTTTACCCATTCTTTCCTTTTGGCTTTTGCTCCTCTTTTGAGCTTCTTCTTGCCTGCTTTATCTACATAAAATGGCATTGAGACTCCTGTTGAGGAATTCCCTTCCATTTTGGGAAGCCAAACTGTTACCATACCAACTTAGATACAAACAGAGATACACTCTTGCCACCCGTGGTCTTGCCACTTCAGCCGGAGGTGCTGGAGGACCTAGTGATCCCCCCAACCCTACAGAAGGTGAGGCTGAAGATGACTTTGAAATTGATTTGATTTCAATGAGGAGAGCCCCCAAGGGTAAAAAGAAGAAGGAATTCACCGACCCCAACTCCTTCAAAAGAGACAAGCCCTTCAAATCTATCAGTATAAGCAGGAGCAGCGTCCTGTCGGTCATTAATGGCAACAGCTTGAGGCTCGCTGGCGAGAGAATCACGATCAAGTCGGAAAATGCAATCGAGACTTCCCTCGTAGACATAGACTTGGTGGCTCTTGATAAGTTTGTAGCCAAGTACAAATGGCAGTTGCAACAGTTCCAAAAGTTCATCGCTGCTTCCTACGATGGCAAGGTGACCCACTTTGGCCAATTGTCTACCAATGAATTCAAAAACTCTATCCAGATCTTTGAAGATTTGAACAAGAGGGGAAAGTTCTTTGTGTACAGCGAAGGATTCCAAGAAATGATCCAATATCTCCGCAGATTGCTCTTGACTTACAAGGATATCCCCGTTTACTTGGACCACGTCTTGCAAAAATGGCACCTTGACGTGGACAAGAAAGTATTTAGGTTCATGCCTGAATTGAATAGCGTTTCGGAGTACATCAGCTTTGATACGTCAACCGGCCAGCAGATCTCTGACTATATTATGAAAGAGCTCGCTTACTTGAATATCACAAGGCACACCATTTTTGATGCTGAAGCATTTCCACACGGAGAGGAAATTTGCCCTGAGGAAATGCTGATAATCGTGCAAGCCCACAGGTACAGGGAGCTAAGTAAGATTGTTGAATCCGTTGGAGACCAGCGCCTCACAGGGTTGCTCTACGTTATGCAAGGAAGAGTCGGCTACGAGAATGGCGACGTTGACCTTTCCCAGTCTGGAAACCATTTCAACCTGTATGCGTTAGTTGATCTGCACGGATTCAAGTTGTCTATATTGAAAGAAAGTGAGAACTTGGAATTCTTTTTGAGCGAAATTTACAATAAGGGCTATCACGAGTTGTTTGAAGTGATCTACAACCAAGCTTGCCATGGAATCTTGTCCAGTAAGAATTTCAATTTGCAAAGACAGTTTTTGATTAAGGAAAAGGGCCAAAATGGCCCGCTCGCCGTAGTTGACTTAGTTGGTAGAGAAACAACTGCAACTAGTGTAGATATTGAAATTGCCAAAAACCTCGATGATTTGAAAGCTTACCAAGGAACAAAGCCGTATTACTCGTACAGTGCTAACGAACTTTTGAACTCCGTCTCGAAATGGACAGGAAGGCTCTCTGTTTTCGACGACGGAGGGCCCAGTTTAGGAAAATTTCAGAAATGGGTCGAAACAGTATTGTTATACGAGCTCAGAGATCCTTCTTACTTCGACAGCTTGATCTTTGATGAAAAATTGGATGAAGTTTTCAACAGGAGAACTGAAATTGAAGCGGCCAAGACAGAATTGCCAACATCCGAAGCAAGGCAACCGTATGTTCAGATTCCTGATCATATCAAGCTTCACGATTTCTCCAAGGAGTTGACTACAGTTCAAGAGTACTTGGGGTGTAAATTTGGCGAACTCCAAAAGGAAGATATTTTGGCTGCATGCCATCAATTAGTACCACTCCATGAAGATTTAGAGTTGAGGAAGTTGGCTTATAAGTTGAATGAACTTTTCAAAGTTAACTACGGCGAGACTTCTGTTCTTGATACGGTGATTAACAGTCATAACGAATTTGAAGCTTTCGAAAAGAAATTGGCTCAAATGAAGCCTGCTGCTGCTGTTTCTGATACAGAATCAGTCAAGACTACCGAGACTCCATCTGATACCACTTCAACTGAGTATAAACAGATCCCAGATGGTTTCTATTTGGAGGAATTCTCCACTGAATTGAAGGAAGTAAAGGACTACTTAAAGATCAAGTCCTACAGCGATGTAGACTGTGCTGCGGTCTTGGCAGCATTGGAGGACTTGACAAATGAGAATCTTACCTTCGACGCTGAAAAGAGAAATGTTTATGCTAAACTCTTCAGAAACCTCAGCTACTTGTTCAAACACAACAATCTGCATACATTTGTATTGGATAATGTTATTCAAAATAGCGAGGTCTTTGAAAATTTTGAAAAGTCCAAGGCTTCTTCAAACGGATCCCAAGATGTTGGTCAAGACAACCATCTCTTCACCAACTATGGATCAACAGCAAAACTCCAATCTCTTTTATTCTGGGAGTGGCCAGTCTTAGAAAAAGTTGTCAGCTTGAATAACTGGGATCAATTCACCGATACAGACTTCAAAAAAGTGTCATCGCATGATTTCAATATTGCGTTGAGTTCTAGCTTGGAAAAGATTAAAAAATTGGAGGGAGACATTAGCGTAGAAGAATTCACTAGAGTTGTGGCCCAATTGAAAGAGTTCAACGAAGAATTCCACAGATTTCCATACGTTTTCCATTTGTTGATGATTGAGAGTAAGATTGAACCAAATGTAAGCTTGCAGTTGATAGATGACATTATTGAATTTGCAGAATCAGATTTGGAACTGGCTTCCCTAGCCGCTTCGAATGATCATGATATCGCAGGTGCCTTTGTTGAAGAGGAAGTTGTCTCTAAAAGTCTTGAGAGTGAAACTGTACCACCGGTATCGATTCCTCGCAATGAGGAAGAAAAGACGAACAAATTTGACATGGGCGAGTTTAAAGATAGCGTAGAAAAAGTTGCTCCAACAGAGAGTAAGCAAACTTCAACGTCGAGTAAATCGAAGCTCACGTACCACAAGTCAGATGAGCTTCTTTCTTCGTTGACGAAGAACGAAGAGCCAGCAGATTTCAACCCTGGACAGTACGATTTTCCCAAAGTTTCAGAAGGCATTTCGACTGGAAGAGAGCCATCCTTAGAGAAACTTGAAGGGTACTTAAAGGATGCTAAGAAAGATAAGGAGTTCAAGAAGGAAATGAAGTTCCGTGAAGCTAAAGCTTACGAGTGGAGTAAGAGTATGTGCAATTCTAATAGGACTTTGGAAGCAAAGAACTTTTTCAGCCCATTGTCATCGTTTGGGGGTGAATCATCCAGAAAGAGTCAGTATGAAGGTAACTTTGGGGGCGAGCAGATGAAAAATGAATACCTCTTACTTACTCAGGATGAGCAAACCATCATTTCTAGAGAGAACCCATTGGGTGCTAACTATGTACCAGAAGATATGTTTGTTACTTTGAATAAGTTCCCAAAGGAAGATTTGCGTAAATTGATCAAGACTGTCAAAAAGTTCCAAAGGAAAAACTGGAAGCTTATCGGCGGAGGTGGTCAAAGAGAAATTCTTGTTTTTAGACGCAGAAAGTCCAATAGAAGGTCATCATTTTTTAGAAGGTTGAAGTCACTTTTGGCTACCACTGGTGCCGTTTTTATTGGATTAATGGGAATCAACTATTTGTTGGAAGAAAATGGGGTCCCCTACGGCCCACAGCAAGAAAATGAGCCTAGGCCATATACGGTGGTGGGTGTTGAGCCCAAGGAAGGAACAAGGGAAGATTCAGCACCACAGCCGGTGTCGCCTGTTGCACGGGTCGAAAATGGAGTAGAAGGCGTCGCAGAAGATTTGAGAATCCCTGAAGATGCTAGTACAACAGTTTCTTCAGATAAAAAGGATTCAGGATGGAAGAATTGGTTCTGGAAAACTAATTAGATATATAGCCAGGAACGGTTGGGTTGGTTAGGATTGCAATGGATTGGATCGGACGAACTTATAATGGATTGCATTGGATTAGATTGCAATAGGTTGGATTGGTTTTGATAGTGAGGGGGCACGAAGCAGGCTGGAAACTCGCCCCATTACACTATATATTGGAGCATTATCAATAGTTCTAACACTTTTTATACACTTTAAATATTTGTTCTTTTATTTGTCATTAAAAAAAATGTTGTTTTTATTACTAAAAGGATGCTATCTAATGTACATTTAGAGAAGAAAAGAAGAGAAAATGCCATTTCCAATCATCAAGCCATCTCTTCATCGGCCTTGGGCAAGTCACTCATGCTCTTGGAAACATGAACAAACTTCATGACGGTGGTTCCTCCAGATGAACCAGTCCAGAGTCTTAACCTCTCCACGGTGACTTTGTCGGAAAGATCAGGGCACCTGAATCCCGTCTCGTAGACTTGCAATTCGTGCTTAACCTTTTCTTCTAAAATCTGCTGCCTACTGGTTGCTGGTCTACCAGGCCTTCTGCTCTCTCTCAACTCCTTCAACTCCTCATCGTATCTAGCGATGTATCCCTCAATAAACATTTTCATGTCGTCAAGCGTAAACGTTTCCTTTTCCAGTCTGTTTCTAACCGCTTCCTGTATGAACTTAACACTCAAGAGCTCCTTGTCTTTAAGTTCCTGGTGCTTCAACTTTCGCGAGCTCAATTTCTGATCTCTCAATGTGGCCCTGTTCAACTGTTTGAACTTACGGCCCTTGATATGCAACAGCCCCTTGGACTTGGATATGCTCTTGGTGACCTTGTTCAAACTGTGTGCAATAGGCATTCTAGAAGTGTTCAAATGTACTTTCTATGGGGAAATAGAATGCCCTACCCGGTATATCACCTCGTTCTTAGAGATGTGTGGGAGGGGATCCACCTGCAACTCATCCCATCCTGCATATGCAGTTTTTTTTTCTTCCTTCAAAGCCGCACTTCGGTTGATTGTCGTGCGCCGTTCAAAAACCCTCCAGTGAACAAAAAAAAAAGGGCACACCAAGGATTTATTTTGCCAGCACCTAGTGGGTCTTAGCATCAAGTGGTCCGAAACAGAATCAGATAATCACCTCCAAAAATGGCTAAATACACAGAAGAACAATTAATCGAGTACCAAGAAGAAGCCTACGTTCCTCAACCTCAAATTCTTGAGGCGTTCAACAAGATGGTTGAGCTGGTGAAAGAGCATGCCGCTGCAGAATTTGAAAAGCAGAAGAACATCAAATGGGGTAATGGGGACACTTACATTGACGAACGTGGAAATGAAAGATCTTATCACCACATGAACAGAAGAAGAGCTTCGCGTACCGGAACCAAGCCAAACTTAAGAAAGAAGAGTGTGGATGCTGTCCATGTCGATGAAGATGGATGGGCTACCATGTCCAAGCCAAAGAAGTCATTTGGTGCTGAGGACGGTGCTGAAGAGAAAACAAAGTTCAGAGAAGGCTTAAAGGACACTACCCAAATTAAGGTCAGACCAAACAATAAGAACTTGGGTTCGTCTAAGGCTGTAGACCCAAGAGATATCATCTCCGACAAACCAACCACCTCATTCAATGCCTTTGCTGCTTTGGGTGACGATAGCGATGAAGACAGTGAGTAAATGTTAAACAACTTCTGTAAATATAGTTTCGAATCTTCGACTTTTTTTTTATTTATTTTTTTTTTTTGAGCTTTAGTTTTTTTAGTTGAGGTTTGTTTCAGTTCGTGTTAACGAAAACAATACAAGGCTTTGATTGAGAGTATTGTAGGCTGTAGTTTGTAGTTAGACTAGTTTCATTGATGTAAACATTAGTGGATGGTAGCTTAGATAGGATGAGCCAAGGTGGATCTTTCCACTGGCTGACATGCTGCAAACTAAGTACGAGCGACAGGCTAAGTGCACAATTTCCAACATTCCGACTACTGTCTCATATATATCAATAAACTGGAATCATTTCTAAGTGGTCGAATAACCTCTTGCTTACACTCTTCTCATTTATATATATATACATGTATAATATATTCTAATGTTCACATAAATTGTATATCGTAAAATAAACTACACAACCATCTTCGAATCGTCCGAATCCAATCCGTCAATTATCGAATCTACGTCTCGGTGAAGCAACTGCTTGAACAACACCGACTTGGCAGAACCAGGCTCGTCGTAGTTGCGGCCAAAGGTTATCCTAGGAACAAACCGCTCCTTAGTACTCATAGCATCCTTGATGTCTGAAACTTTCGGCATCAAAATATTTCTGGAGTCGCTTGCTATGGATCCATCGGTGCCGCCATTTTGTATACTAAAGCTGTTTTTATGGACTGGTAATGAATTGAACAAATGAGAAAGTTGCTGGTGGTTGTTGATAATCTCAGATTGGATTGAAGTAATATCTCCCATAGTTCCTAATCCAAGCTTCAAGTGGTTAGCGCTGGTGCTTGTACTATAATTGTCATCTGCTGACCTAGTATCGTTGTAGAAGTCAGAAGTGACATCCTCTGCTCCATCAGAAAGTTCGCTTCCATATCTATGTTTGCGTTTATTTCCATTTTCATGTTCATTACCATTTTCTCCTCTGCTCTCAATAGTTTCTAATCTACTGCCAGTATTCAACTGGATCCGAGCTCCATTTCCTTTACCATTGTGAAGAAGTTGATTCCGCTTCTTAATATCAAGATGCAAATTCCCATTTGGATTTATCCATTCCGACATCCAATTGCAATTAGAGATAAACGAATAGAGCCCCTTTTTCGTTGTAGTGATCGGAACATCAGATATCTCTTGTTCGACAAAACCCAGTGTATCATAGAGCTCTTCTACCCATAAACCCTTACTCTTTCTATAACTAATGTCATTCTCTACTGCTTTGAAAAAAGTCGAATGCACGCAATAATGCTCTTCTTCAAAATACTCTGAGTATTTTACATCAAGAACAATCAACGAACAATGCATAGTAGCATACGCCAAGGTCTCTCTAACATTACTGCATGCATCGAATTGATTGCCTAAATTGGCAGTTGATGACTTATTGGACCCATCTGGAGTAGAGGTTTCGCTCCGAAGTTTAATCCAATGGAAGAAGAATGGGATGAAGTTGGCAAAGAAGTTGATTCCTAGTAATTTAACCAAATCTTTCAAAGTCTTGAATACCTGATCGTAGAGTTCGGCGCTTGCCATCACCAGTCTGTGTAACAGCAGATCTAAATGCGCAAAGAAATGAGACAAAAAGTTGTCCGTCTCCGTGATGTAATTATTGAAGTTTGGCGTTAAGAAAGTTCTAACCTCAGAAGGTTTGACCGTTTCCTTTGCATCGGTTAAATCTTCTTCCTCTTCGTACGCACAAAATTCATGGCTCAAAAACTGCCTAAAGACTTTGAGGTGCTCTACTTGAATGCGGGTAGTAAGGTCTAAACCAATTAGGTTGGTGTCATATCCATCAAATGTGGAGTAAGGCGAGAGGAGAGGCAAACTAACCTCCCAGTGTTCGAGCTGGACGTGGTTACGAGCTATAGAAGACGTTTTCTTCTTCAAATTGGTGAGAATGTGCGATATAGTTCTGAGGAGTGTCATTGCCACCTGGTAAAGCTTGTCTGCGTCAATGCCCGATAAATTCGTTGAGATTGAAGTGGTGGTAGTGCGATGGATTGGGGCTGTTGGTGCGGATGATGGAGAACGCTGCAAAACGGATGACGATGATAATTGAGCACTGGGAGTCTTGATGTGGTGTGGTGCATTCCCAGAGGTGGGTGGTGAAACAGTTTCACTGTTATTCTTATTGGATAATGCGCTTTTATTCATAATCGAGTCGAGTTTGAGCAAGATCTCTTGGATGGAGTCTGGTACTTGATCAAAGTAGTATACATTAGTCGACAATTTGCAGATGCACTCCGAATATACCCTTAGTAATGATGAGCTCTGTCTTTCGTCCAAGAACAGATTTTGCTTCAAAACTACATTGGTCTGCAAGGAAAGTAAATTCTGAATCACATCAGAAACGGAAAGTCCAATCATACTTACTTCGGATGATAATAGCACCATTATATAATTGGCAAACTGGAACTGGACCTTGTAGTTGGGATTCAGAGAATCGGCTTTATCCAGGAAAGTCGTCAACTTATTCAACAAAGTCGAGAGCAAAACAAATCTCAACTGCACGGGGACCCAATTAATGCACAATTCCAAGAGAATGTTGATCCAATCGTTATCTCTCGCAGTGGCACTATACTTCACCACGACTTTGGTGCTTTCTGAGATCTGAGAGATCAGAGTCGTGTCGAAAAATGATTTGAGAGCAACAAATGCCACTTCCTTGAGGTCCTCGTTAGAGATCACGTTGGAGTCCAGGTCGTCAGCCAACTTAGTCGATATCGACGCCATGACGGCTGATTTGTTTGCGGTGGCCAAGTTCTCATCGGCAGCGCCGCCGCTTCCGCCTCCACCTAAAATGCTGAATCTTCTCGATTTTGAAGTCGGTACTGCCAGTGCCAGCAGGTCGTGGATGTAGAGAAGTTCCTTTAATTGCTCTGCGTTGAGTCCATCGTGGATGGTGCTCACACAGAGAGGAATGCAAAGGGACGTGAAATACGCCGCAAGCTTGCCGTTATACCCCATGCAAGTGGACACATGCCCGCATGCCAACAACGAAATCACCTTCCAGTCCAAGCTGTTAGGGTTAGGGGTCGGACTGGGGTTAGGATTGGATGTTTTATCTATGAGCAGTTTCGACAATTCCGTGAACGACTCAAGGAAATGCTTGTCACCTGAGAACAACCCACCGTCTAACTTGGAGCAGAACACACCGTACGTTCTGACCACACTCTTCGCCAATGCGACGTCATTGATACTGAGGATCAGTAGCAATATGGTACACACGTCAGTAGCAAAAACATTTAGATTGTCCGAGCACTTTTCGATTAAGGCTGATATTATGCTGAGCGTTACTTGCAAGTTGCCTGCACGCGTTCTGCTAACATCGGACGATGATTTGCGTTGGATGAATGTCATCACTTTTTCTAGCTTGACTCTTCTGGTAGATGCATAGTATAGGAGATACGAGAGTTCCGACAGGTTTGGCTTCTTATCCACAGCCTTGCCGGGAGGGTAGCACTGAAGGATGAGCTTCTGATGTTTGGAATGAAGGAGGCCCATACTGGAGAAAGGAATCAATCCAGAAAAAACAAAGGAAAAAAACACTGGTTTTCAATCTGTTTTGCTTAATCAACCAGATCCAAGTTGCCAACAATCAAAAAATGCAAAAAAGTTACAAAAGAATCCCGTTCCTGATGGCTCTCTGTGGTGCTTGTATTATCAATCTAACTACCGATTTTTTGTTTTTTCGGTGCCACGGGCTTTCAGACTTTTCACGAATTAGCTTTTTTTTTTTTTTTTTTTTGCTTTTCTTCTGCTCAAGTTTGGCACAATCCACAGTAGGAAATCCAATTTGTCGTAAGCTTCTCTCTAGAGTTTACAGTTTCAGTGGACGCCAAATTGTTGAGCTTCTCGAGAGTTTATAAGTGTGACGGTACAAGATAAAGTTCGTTTGTTTTAATTGCTGACACTTGCTGTTCGCTTTGCCTGGCTCGGCTTATGTCCTTGGACGGAAATTTTTGAGGTGGCTTTGGAACCCCAGAAGCGGTGAAGTATTTATTTTTTTTTGAATTTTCTTACCTTTTTTTTTTCTTTTTTTTTTGATTCTTTTTTTTTTGGCAGAGTAGTCAATCGGTATATACTTGGTCCCTCTAGCTTTTTTTGCTTTATCTATTTCCATATGCCACTTTTCTGTCCTCTGCGATTTGGGGCCATACCGTGATTCTGCACTGAACTGTATATAGATTAGCTTTCGCGATGGAGAAACTGGCATGGTGATCATTATTTTGGGTAAGTGCTCCCCACTTCCTAGCCGTGAGTTCCCAGCCGTAGCGTAAGGTGTTATCACATGGAAACCGGGAAATGGCGATTTTTCCTGCTTGGTTGCATCTGTTCCTGAAAAGTTGTTTCAGGTTTACTTGAATAGTTAAAAAGCCGTGTGTATGCAGTATTGGGCTCAAAGCGGTGACAGGTAGTTCACGATACGAATTGGCTTCAGGGAGGTGCAATTCTTTGAACTTGATTAGCGTTTGGTGTGGGGTATGGGGTAAATACTCAAACTCAAACTTTGCTCAAAGATTAGTTCGCGTGCTTTTCCACGATAGTGTAAGTTGTAAGCGAGTTCAATAGTGAAACCATTTTCCCTGTAGAATATGACCGAGGTATGGTTCGACTAGGGGTTCGTATTCCTCATGGTGGAGTATATTTGTAGCTTTTAATAATTTGGTGCTCAGTTGGCTACAGAATCGGTCAAACAATATAGCGGATCAAATAACATGAACAAACGATGCAAACCAATGCACCAAAATTATGCAGCACTTCAAGCAGTTTGATCAAACCCTTGAATCTTTTAAGCCACTGCCAATTAGGTGCCCGTGTTCTTGCGGTATAATTATCTAATCGAACAAGGCCCTCTCTCTTTCCAATACTCAATATTCAGCCCAGAAAGGTTCTTTCCCCCGCATGACATTTTCTGGATATGCAGATGAATTAAAAAAAAAAAAATTACTGTATTGGTGAAATCCATGCTCAGTATTCGTATACACATACTGGAGATCAAACTCATGCTTTAAATCGATTGAAATGTGACAACTTTCTCATGGCTGTCCTCTATCTTTTACTTTGTATTCTGCATGAACCTGCTAACACGCACTGACTCCTCTAAACATTCAACAACAAGCTCAAATATGCTTTTTCTCGAAATCGGCTGGATTCTTGAAAGTACACACAAGTAAACTACCCATTCCAAACACCAGGGCGATACAGTAAGCTCGTGATTATGAAGCTTGCTTCAATTGCAACCTCTCGTTTAATCTTCATTTGGCAGTGCTGCAATGTATGCGGCTCAGATGAGCACTCAAATGCCATGTAAAACAACTCTGTTGCCTGACCTCGAAACGTCCTTAAAACATCATTTCGTTCGAAGCAGTCACATAGTAGAGCCAATACGACCTCTCTCCCTCTCTCCCTCTCTCCCTCTCTCACCTTCTCTCTAGGACAGTGCAACTTTTTCTTCCAATGTAAACAGTCTCTCCTCTGACTACACACATCGATGTATGGCCTATGTGCAGGTCATCTCTATAGAGACAGCTATATGCATGGCAAGATATCACGAAGGCTTTTATCAACCAAAGCAGTTCATCCACTTATCACAACAAGAGATATAACCCCAAATTAAGCGTGATGCCGCCAATCTACGTCAAGGGGGGTCTCTGGACCAATGTTGAAGACGAAATACTTAAAGCCGCCGTATCAAAGTACGGCCCTAATCAGTGGTCTAGAGTTTCTTCCTTGCTTGCAAAGAAAACTGCGAAACAGGCAAAGGCGAGGTGGCAGGAGTATCTAAACCCCGTGGTAAATAAATCAGAATGGACACGAGAAGAAGATGAAAAGTTGCTCCGGTTAGCGAAGTTGGTGCCCAACCAATGGAGAAGCATTGCCCCCATTATGGGCAGGACCGCGACAGCTTGTGTGGAGCGATACCAGAAGTTGCTCGATGATGCGAGTGGGTACCAAAGAGAAGATGATCAAGACGAAGAAGATGAGTTGAATTTGGCTGGTGCTGGAATAGAATCCATGCCTAGTGCAGGTAACAGCATCGTGGGAGATCTTAACATACATCCTGAGAGTAAACCTGCTCGTCCTGACGAGGAAGATATGGACGAAGAAGAGCGTGAGATGCTATCGGAGGCAAGGGCCAGGTTGGCTAATACGCAAGGTAAGAAGGCCAAAAGAAAGGCCAGAGAACGGATGTTGGAGGAAACAAAGAGAATTTCACAGCTTCAAAAGAGACGAGAGTTGAAGGCTGCTGGTATCAAGGTGTCAATCGAGTCTAAGAACAAAAAAAAGAGGAAGGAGTTTGACTACAATGCTGATATTCCTCATGAAGTCACTCCACAGAAGGGCCTTTATGACGTGGAAGAGGAAATACGATTAAACTTGGCTGACCAGAGCAAGTTTAGCAGAAGTGTACAAGATCTGGGGATACAGGTGAACGACAAAGAAAAGAAGAAGAAGAGAGATAGAAGTGAACTGAAGGGCAATAAGGATGACCGTAAGCGTATAGCAGATGATCTTGAAGGAGAAGCAAAGGATTACGCCGAGAATATCAACGTTAAAAGGAAAAAATTGGCCCTCCCGGCCCCTGATACGGAAATGGACGAACAAGCGGATCAAGATAAGCAAACTGTAGACAGCGACATTGATAGTCGAATTTTAAAGGCAACTTTGGAGTTGAAATCTAATCAGAAACAAAAATCTAGTCTCATTGCTGGCGGACAGAAAGACGGAATGCTTGAAAAGGAAAATGTGAAAGAAAGAGAGGTTGAACTGAGAGCTGAAGTGCGAGCTCGCCCTAAGAGCCTGAGAGCCGGTTTAGGAGCCCTCCAGAAGCAGCTACGCGCTCTATTTTCTAAATTACCCCAGCCGGTGCGGAACCCTCAGATAATATTACCTAGCCTAGACCAGAGCGAAGAAGTTACTCTAACCTCTGGCGAGAATAGAAGCGACGAAAGATTTAGGAACATTGAATTGTTGAAGAGACAAGATGAAGAAAAGGCTTTGAATAGAAGGTCGCTGGTGGTGAAACGGGGTTTCAAGATACCAAATCCAGGCACAATTAAGCAACCTGTAAAAGAGCTCCGAGGGCTTGACTTTTTGATCTTCAAGGAAGTCGAGCAGCTTTTGAAATCTGACTATAAGCGGTACCTGGACCCCACGTACGAGGCTGAACTTTTGGAGGATCTTAACGAAGTCGATTTTGAAAACGCAAGTCGAGAAATCTCCCAAGAGCTCCTGAGTGGAAGTAAGCAAGATCTTAAATTATTTGCTAAGCATGGTCTAACTGAAACATTTGAAGCTGCAGAAGCTATTATCTACAAATTGCACGACTTTGCAAATGATGCTGCACGGCAGGAAGCTGAAATTACTGAGTCTTTAAAGTATGAAGAGTACTCGAAGGAGGCAGAGCGGCTACGGAGCAACATAGAAAGACTTTCCACAGAAAGCTTAGAGCTCGATACTTTGATATCCAACAGCACTCAGCTACAATACGAGGAAGAAACCGCCATTGAAGCCAGAACCTCTAGAATGCAGAGTTTGATAGACAAACTAGTGCAAGGAGAGCAAGTAGCTAGTTCGCTCTTGAGAGAGAAAAGAAAATAGCCTATAAGGATATGTAAATTATAGATGTATAAATTAGTAATACTACAAGTTTAACAAAGTAGAAAAGTCGAGAATCAACTACCTCATTTGGTACCATCTTACATTATCGTCTTTAACTGGAAATTTATATTAGCGGTAAAGAAAGTACGCCAAACTTACGCAAGGCGCTCAACCTCGAAAGGTTGGGAGAAGTATCTAATAAGTAAGCCAGATTCGGAAAGCAGTGTTAGGGTCTCTTTCCTTTATTAGAAGTACCTAACACATAAGCCGAACTATTAAAAAAATGCATCTCTAGCTGGATTAATAGCTGAGGAACATGCCTTCAAGGAAAGTTCCTAGAGAAGAGAAAAACAATTGTTAATCGAACTGAGGAAAGGGGGCCCTATTTATAGTGCAAATCTGACAATGACTAATTTGGTGGGCTCGTCAATGACTCAGGGCCAAGTAGGAGACCATAAGAAAGGCGTATGAGAGGCGGCGTCCGCAATTGAGAGCCGTTGCAATTGAGAGCCATTGCCTGCTAGAGTGATTTAGGGAAATTTATACTGTTTTCGGACAATTCATATTCTACATTATCTACAATTATCGACTTTAACTGGAAATTTATATTAGTGGTAACGGTAGATAACGCCAAGCTTACGCAAGGCGTTTAACAGCTCGAAAGGTAAGGAGAAGTATCTAATATGTAAGCCAGACTCGGAAACCAGTGTTAGCAGTGGTAACTTTAAAAACGATTAGAAGTATCTAACACATAAGCCGAAATCTGAAAAAGCATCCTAAGCTAAATTAATAGCTGAGAAACAGCCAGTGGAAGTTCCTGAAGAAAAGAAAAAATGAAAAAGTTATAGGAAACTGGGGAAATTTGAACCCTATTTATAGTGCAAATCCCGCTGCGGCTAATTCTGTGGGGCTCGAGAATGAGTCAGTAACGTAGAAGCCCACAAGGAAGTAGTCGCCAGAGGCAAAAGTGTGCTCGAAATTGAGAGACGATGCTTGTCAGAGTCATCACAGTCTCTTGGAAGAATCTCCACTAGTTCTGAAAGATTTACTCGCCTTCAATTGGCACCAGCAGTTGCCCTTAGTAGCGGCTCAGTATGACATCACTGAACCCATCGGCAAGCGAACCTGCAGGAAAATAGTTACTACTGGGACCTGAGGAGTATGTTACAATGATAGCAGCCTTCTATACCATTCCAGGTGGCAATTCATCTAAAAAGAGTATATTTGAACTGTTCCTCCCAATTTGCACAAACAGTCATACCTGAACTCTTTCTGGCAATGCTGTACTCTACCATGGTGTTCTGTTATCTCCTCCTTCACTCAAGAACGCTTAACAAGAGCATTATCTGGTGCCTGCATATAGCCTCGAACCTCACACACTCTCTAGATCAGACCCAAGGTGGACCCTTGTTTACATGCCTTTTTGTTGCCACTTTCCTGGAAGCAGGTCTAATCACATCATGAGCAACAAACTAAGCATTCCCCTCCGTAAAACTTCAGACATAGACTTTGCCTCTGACCTAAGAGAAATTATTAGCAAGGAGTTTTTCCAGCCTCTGAATCAGTTTGAGAAGGACGCAGTGTACGTGGGCAATCTTCGCAGCCGTGTAGCTAGTATTAAGAGTGAGACCGTATCACAACTTGACGAAGACTTTTTAAAGGAGTATTACGTGCAATTGGAGGCAATACAAGTGAAATTTCCTGATGACTTTGCCGTTTTCCCCTGGTATGGATCCCTCAGCTACTCATTGCTGGGTCCCTTTGAATTCAACTCAGTTCGAGTAGAGCAGATAAACCTGATCTATCAATTGGGTGCTGTCTACTCACAATTGGCATTGAAGGAATCACAATTCACCACTGAAGGCTTGAAGAAGAGCTGTACGCTATTCCAACAAGCAGCTGGGTGCTTTTACGTGATTGAAAAGAAGCTATCTGAAAACGTGGGGACTCATCATTACATCTCCGATTTGAACACCAACACTGTAAACTCTTTGCGATATATGATGGAAGCTCAAGCCCAAGAGGCAATCTGGCAAAAGGCCATCGCTGACGAGATGAAGGGATCAGTGATCGCTAAACTTGCAATTAAAGTTGCCGAGTTGTACGAAACGGCTGCAAATTTTGGCAGCTCCAAAGACACTGCAATAACTTTGGAATGGGTAAACCATTTACACTTGAAAAGTTGTCACTTTAAAGCAGCCGCCCACTTCAGGTTTGCTACAAATATGCTTGATTCCTTCGAATATGGTGAACAAGTTGCACATCTCCGAGCTGCTCAAGAGATAGTCTTAGATGCTAAAAGGAGATACACCAAGTATGTGGGCAAATTTGTATTGGAAGACTTTGAAGGTTTGTCAGAGACTGTCACGTCGAGCTTAAGGGTTGCTGAAAAGGATAATGACTTGGTTTACTTGAAGCACGTACCTCTGGCAGAAAACTTGAAGCCTATTCAGGGTGTGTCTATGGTTAAACCTTTACCGCCTAGGGAATTGACGGAGACTCTAGACTCAATCGTAAGTGAAGGTTCTTTCAATTTGAAGTTCTCTGATTTACTTCCCTTCATGATCATCCAGCTGGCTCAAGCGTATAGAGAGAGACAAGATAACTTTGTGCAAGACCAATTGATAGAGCCTATTGAGTCTCTTAATAACATTATTCGTAAATTTATTGGCGAGAGAAACTTACCAGCATCAATTGACTCTATCCAGAAGCCTGAAAATATCCCAGATTCGATAGTCCAGCACTCGCAAGAAATCATTTCTCATGGAGGTATAGAATTCGTTGAGTCTTCCTTTATAGAGTTGGATAAGTTGTGCGAAAAGTCTCAAAAGCTATATGAAGGGGGATTGGAAAGGCTTCAGATTGAAAGCGATGAAGACAATATCTTGAAACAAAGATATGGAACCCACATGTGGAATAGACCACCCTCTTCAGATGCTTCCAAAGTTTTGAGGGAAAGGCTCAATAAGATGGAGTTGTATCTCAGGCAAGCTCAAGAAGGTGATGGGTTTATTGAAAACAAATTCCAGCTGTTAAAGCCTTATGTAGAACTACTCTGCGGAGGGTATGAAAGTTTGTCAAGGTACATTCCAAACTCTAAGTATATCGAGCACGATACGAAGGTGAATCAAATCATTATAGACTTACGCCAGTGTATCAACAACATAACAGACTTGATCGAGAGAAGAAAGCAATTTGTATCAACATTGGAGATCAAATCAAGAGACAATAATATTCTTCAAAAAATTATTGCTGAATATAGGACTCAACATCATAGAAATGGTGGTGGGTTTGAAAAAATCGAGACTTATACGTTTGAGCCTATCTTCAGCGCCCAGATTTCTTTGTTCAACGAAGACTTGGCCTTTATCGACAGAACGAAATCGGAGCAGCTGAGTTTGGAATCTGAAATTGATCAATTGAACACTATTTTCACCAAAGAGGTTAACATTAATCATGACGCTACGCAAAGGGAAAGACAAATTGCTTTACAAACGCTAGAATCCACGTACGCTGCTTATCTTGACTTGATTTCTAATTTGAGTGAAGGTTGCAAATTCTACACAGAGTTCATAAATAAGGGTAACGTTGTCTTGAGAGAATGCGATGAATATGTGTACGAAAGGCGAATAGAGGGCAGGGACCTAGAAAAGTTAATTTTGAACCAGCAACAACAGCAACATTATGAACAACAGCAACAATATGAACAACAGCAACAACAGCAAAATTATGAACAACAACAACAACAACAACAACAACAACAACAGCAACTGAATTCGCAGGCGCCGATTCCCAAGATTGAATCTCCGCAGGCTATTACTCCTCCAATTCAAACTTCCAGAATTGCCAGTCCTACGCCACGAAACCAGTCTTGGAACCCATCTAAGGGAATTAAGTTTTCTTGAACGCAAATAACTACATAACCTGAATCACATAGACACTATACTCAACCTCCCATATCTCCTTTATAGCTAGCACACCATAGCGCACCGTAGCTCAGCTAATGATGGTTGAAGATCCTGTATATAACCTCAGCCCTCTACTACTCCATTAATCTTTGCCTCTGGCTCATCTCTTCTTCTCTTGATTAGTTCTCCAACGTAGTTGATGATCCGTCAGCTTAAGTTCTTCAAAAACTTTCTCATGGGTCGCAGTAAGAAAGACATCATCGCCATTGTGGGGACCACAGGCGTTGGGAAATCTCAAGTATGTAACTTCCACACTAAGCGAAATGTACGATGCAGCACTAACCGTCCGACTTCTAGTTTAGTATAGATTTGGCTCAAGCCGTTAATGGAGAAATTATCAATGCAGATTCTATGCAAATGTATATAGGTTTAGATCAGATTACTAATAAGCATCCTCTAGAGGATAGAAAAGGGATACCCCATCATGTAATGAACCATGTAGACTGGAGTGATGAGTACCACATCCATAAGTTCGCTCAGGATGCAAACAGGGCCATTGAAGATATTCACCTGAGAAATAAAGTACCGATAATAGTAGGAGGTACCCATTACTACCTTCTGAGTCTATTGTTTGAAAATAAAACTATTGGTGCTACTAAAGAAACAGAATTGGTACAGCTGAGCGGCTTGACTAAAGTGCGAGAATTGACTCCAGAGCAAACCTCGTTACTCGACGGACCAGTGGAGGAAATATTCGACACATTGTTGAAGATTGACCCCATAATTGCAGAGAAGTTTCACCCGAAGGATAAGAGGAAATTGAGACGAGCTTTAGAGATATATTATACTACAAACAAGAAGACATCTGACATATACTTGGAACAGAAACGAGACGAGCTTGAAGACTCGTCTTTGAGATTCAACACTTTAGTTTTCTGGGTTTACTCGGATCCAGAGGTCCTTAGACCTAGGTTGGACACAAGAGTCGACAAAATGATGCAACTGGGTGCTATATCTGAAATACGAGACCTCTACAAATTCTACCAGCAGGCTAGTGAAAAACCAGACCTAACTACTGGCATCTGGCAGGTCATAGGGTTCAAGGAATTTTGGGAATGGCTAGAGTCTGGAACGGAAAAAGATTTCCAAAATGGAGTAGAAAAGATGAAAGTTAGAACTAGACAATACGCTAAATCACAGATAAAGTGGATTAAAAAGCTTCTAGCTACAGAACTTCTTAAAGAGGCTAGGTTCAACTACAAGTACGGAGGGAAGTTATACTTACTCGATGCCACCGATTTGAGCAAATGGCAAGAGAATGTGTTCCAAATTGGAGAGCAAATTACTAAACAGTTTCTCACCTCGGGCCCTCTCTCAATTACGCACCCACAGACTCCTGAACACTTTAGAGAAGTGTTCCCTACTCAAGAATTCGTAGACGGTAGAAAGAGTAACAAGAAGATTGGCGCTGAGGCAGACTGGAAGCACTTTAAGTGCGAAATTTGTAAAGACAAGAACGGGAATCCATTCGTGGCGATTGGAGAAGACCAGTTTAGAATACACACTGAAGGTAGGCGTCATAAGAGGCAGGTTGGTGCCAAGGATAAGAAGAGGAAACATGAAGAGTATATAGTTGCAAATAAGGCTAGGAAAGCAGCACTTTTGGACCTGCAGATAGAATAGATTTCAAATGAATTCTTTTTTTTTTTTTCCCTCCCAGCCCTATTCTTCTTTTTTGTGTAACATTACCCTGCAAATTCTCCCACTATAAAGCTCTGCTGGGGCAGAATTTTTTTAAAAACTTTTCACTCTCCTTTCTTTGATACGAAAGGTTCCTATTCACTGCACCATTCACTGTAATGAATGACTGGAGGGGAAAAGGACTCGAGAATAATTTCGGATAACGACCTCATACTAAGTTTGCTAATATTCCAATAGCATATTCTTGGATTCTGCGTTCCCGGTACACCTAGTTCTTCTTCCATATCTATGAGACGATATATTGTAATAATTTGTTTTCTTTGTTTTTTTTTTTTTTTTTTTTTTTTTTTTTTTTTTTTTTTTTTTTTTTTTTTTTTTTTTTTTTTTTTTTTTTTTTTTTTTTTTTT
>JAJMKG010000027.1:0-113930 GCA_030563865.1 Dujonia oleophila | reverse complement strand
GTACTATATAATCTATAATCTATTCGTGATCAAAGTCATCAAATCTTACCCATTAATAAAAGCCGAACCCATCATCATGATACCGTAATAACACCTATAAATATAATGAAAGAAAAAACAGCCAATAGTAGCAAAGCAAATAAAGTTTGAAAATAATATATTGACTTGTGAAGTCAAAATGCTTAAATTCTTGTCTATAGCAATATTCCACCATTTGCTCTCTTTATTCTCCGATTTTTTTTTTTTTTTTTTTTTTTTTGTCTTCATTACGCCCTGTAATATTTTAATAATTAGAAAAGAGACCAATTATAATTAATAATTTGTCTATCCCCCTTCCCCCTTTTTCTACCTTTACCCTCTCCTATTCCATTATTCATCCCTCCATTCTTCCTTCCTCCCTTTCCTTTCCCCTGCAAATTCTTCTCTCTCTCTTTCTCTCTTCTTCCTTCAAATCGCTTTGGGGCTGTTCATACCCCGCGCCTGCATATAGCAAAATCTACTCTCGCTTAAACATCCTCCATAAATCCGTATTTCTTTCAAAAGTGGACACATTATTATTTGCATATGCCTGGTAGCACCTCAAAGCAATTTTCTTACTAATAATAGACTCCAAATCTGCGTTAGTTGAGCTAAAAAAGAGTCATTCATTAAATACTCTTCTCATGGACGGAACTCCATCGTATCCTTCAAACCTTTCTATTCCACTCTCGAATTTTTATTTCCTATTTAGGAAAATTGAAAAATGCAATCATGCAAATTTCAGAAGAGTGAACTAGTGTCTTCATTTGATCTCTGAAAATGCAAAGCACCTGTTTTCTAGCACTTTCAATGAAGGGCTAGATATCTGTTGATCCTGTAAAACGTCAAACCCATTTGAATTATGGGTTTCATTATTGCCACGACTATTGATTGTACTCTCATTAAATAATGACATATTGAACTCCGTATCTAATCTTTCTTTGATTTGCAACAATTTTGTATCCAATTGACATAAGGAAGAATCTTGCTGCAATTGTAAATTATTCAAATCATGCTCAGAACACCATCCACTATCTTTCAAATTCTTTCTTGTAACTTCAAAAGCATCTATTACTGTCTTCTTCTGTTCCTTTAAAAACATAAAGTAATCAATTAACTGACTTGGTTTCAGTAATTCTGAAACAGAATGTATAGGAGAATTCGAACTTTCATCATCATAATCAAATCTTGCAGATGAAGAGTTTGAAGAATTTGATGGAGCTCCTTGGATATTATTCAAGTTGTTACTTTGTGATTTAGAAACATTTAATGTGTCGAAATAGCTATGTTCAATGTTTAACAATGATTTTTTAGAATTCTGTAGATTGTCTGACAATGTGATGACTGGAGATGAGTATGGTGGTGTAATTGGAGTTAAAACTGAGCCAGAAAATGCCCTTGATCTCTTGGTGAGACTCAATGGATATGACGAATTCGTCATTATGCTAATACTATGACTATTCGTGGTACTACTGAAATTATTATCTGTATTGCTTGACAGTTCATACAGATCAGAATTAGTACTACTATTGTCTTGGCTCAATCTTTTTTCTGAGTTCGCAATCGTGGTTTGAATAGGTGACAAGATGGGTCTTTGGGTTGTAATTGGAGTGGACAGGTTCGTAACAGGAGCAGACTTACTAACGGAACTATTACTATTCAATGAAGAAAGAGATAATTTCCTGATTCCATTTTTTAAAGATTTCAACCTTTTTAAAGGCAGAGTATTCTGTTGCGAAGATGATCCTGCGTCTTTGTCATTATTTTTACTATCTTTTCCCTTTGCGGGGGTACTGATAGAGGGGAAAATTTGAAATGGCGCTGAGGAATCAATAGCTAATACAGCCGCCCCTCCAGATAGTGAACTCAAATCGTGAGAAGACAAGCATGAGTTCAGTAATAATTCTGAATAGTCTGAATCTTTAGCTTCTTGTATTTCGCTATTGGTGGTGGCTTCAAAATTTTGCTTTTTCTCATCTCCTAAATATGGGGAATTTACTGCAGACACGGAAGTGGAGCGAGATTTGACTCGACCATTTGGATATTGGTTACTAATTAGCTCATCTTCATCTGGTAATGGAGGCAATAGTATTTCTGAACATGCCTCTGACGAGTCTTCTATTATCTCTGTATGTATATTATCGAATTTTTCATTAACCGCTAAGGACTCTTTTTCTTCAACCACTATTCCTAGCCCGTTAAAAGCTGACATTTTGGACGTTCGAATTAAGATATGTTAAAGAATATGAACCACTGTAGGAAGTGAAATAAAAGAAAAGTGTAAAAAAAGTAGTGATTTGCCACCTTTGATCACCTCTCACAAATAGATACGGAACAGATAAGTTGTTGGTATACGATAATGTGTTGATACTTTTGCCTTTGCACTTTGGAAAGTCTCGATTCAAAAGCGCTGTTAAAAAATTTTCTCTTTCAATGTGACTAAGCTAGTACTCAGAGTGTCGAGGAATACAAGTTGGTTGCTTCTATCTTTACAAAAATCTTTCAGATTTTCCAACCGCTTTTAACTCAGATAGTACAAGCTGAACTTAGAGACTATTCGAAGCCTTTTCAAAGATTTACTGCTGTGCTCAGGGCCTTCGTTTACAGTTGTTCTCTAATCGAAACGATTTTTTCAGTCTTCTCTCGTTTTCTTTTTTTTATGCCTCTCTCGCTATCGCTAGAAAGAACAGAAAAAAAGAAAAAAAGTAAAGGATACTTAAAAGTGAGAACAGTCTGCAAATTTTTCAGTAACTTGAAATCCAGACTAAGACCGATTCTAAGTGACAACAGTCGTCTTCCTGCTTTGAAAGTTTTAAATCGATGAAAAGTTCTAATAAGACGAACAAATTCCAGAAAGTGGTCCAAAATCTTTCTTAGGAAATACGCTGCTAGTAATATAGAATTTCAGGGAAGGAGAAAGTTAACGCGAGAATACTAGATCTTGCGACACATTTCATATGTCGGCGTACACTTAAAGGGGCGAGAAGAAAAGAAAATAGGAAAAAAAAAAAAAAAAAAAAAAAAAAAAAAAAAAAAAAAAAAAAAAAAAAAAAAAAAAAAAAAAAAAAAAAAAAAAAAAAAAAAAAAAAAAAAAAAAAAAAAAAAAAAAAAAAAAAAAAAAAAAAAAAAAAAAAAAAAGAATAAAAAATAAAATCCAACCAATATGGATCACAAGCGGATGTTACTGAAAATTTTTCACGCCTCACCATCAACAAAACAGCAAAGGCTGCAGGAGGATACTCAAACTTAGAGTAGATCTTAGTATCAGAGCTCAAGTATACCAACTATTGCTCTCTAGCTCGTGGTGTGAAAAGTTATTAGACTTCGTGTGGCGGGTTTTTGTTATTCTTTCTAAATTGCCTATTAGATATTTAAATGCACCTCTCTTGCACAGTACATATCTGTGCTCTCCGGCGGACATAAACATATGCCGTTAATTTGACGTTTGAGGATAAGGATAGGCAATACTCAGGCTAGGTAACGGCAAGCCGATTTTCCAGCATGTTTTACGGATCACATACATGAAAAGAGTGCCGTTTACATATGCACGAATAAAGTTGCACCTTGTAGCATCTTCACAACTGTCTTTTTTTGGTTGCGCTAAAGAAAAAATAATAGAAAAAAAAAAAAAAATTGATTTTTTGAGTCGTAACCCATACTGCATTGCGTTTAAACTCACCATTTTATTGGAATTACAGTCATTCCATGAAGATTACGGTGGAACAAAATCCAAGGGAATTATAATTGTAAGGAGCGAAAATTATGTTGGTTTACTGATGTATCCCTCGAGCACTCTAAGCAATGCCCCTATCAAAAGAGAATTGTTTACTTTCTCGGTAAGAAGTACCACTTTAATTGGAGGACCAGAGTACATCGAATTACTTGCATATGTCTCCCTCGATGCTTGTATGCAAGTAAATGCACCCAGAAGAAAATAAAAAAAAAACAATTGGTTTATACACAGGTCTTGTCAGAATAAAAATGAAATGAAAAGCTTGCTTTGCATTGAATAAAAATCTCTCTAGTATAGCGAGTTGCCCGCTTTGCTATCTCAATGGCTCAACTAGATTGTGTAAAAAGTCTTAAAAGCAAAGCAATCTACTTATGGCTCAATCTGACCAAAAATAGCTGTTACACCAGTCCACTACTCGCAATTGGTCGTTCCTTTACCTGAGCCGCACTTCATGCATCGCTAAACATAATCAAGCGTAAGCACTGAGAAATAAATACCGAAAGCGAGCATTTATGGTTCTAGCCCCGTCAGTTGACATCTGAACTGGGAGAGTATCGGTTTCTGAGCCTACTTAGTGCATATTGAGCCACACGGGTGATGGAAGGTATTGGAATATTAAGCCATAGTTAACTATAACATAGACACATTGAACGTATTTAAATTGGTTTAAGAAATGTATCTATAATCTACGAATGGGGACTGATGTTACATTTCGACTTCCACTATCTAAGATGAGTTTTGGTGCTTAATTTCTATTGTAAGTTTTGTTTGAGGCTTTGCTGGGACCGTAGAATAAGATTGAAATAAAAATATTTTTTAACATAAAAGTTTAAACTAGCATTTACAGTTTTGTGTTATGTCCGTCATTAATACCCAATGGTAATGTTGTAAACCCGAGCACCCACTGATGCACCAATTGGTTCAAGGAGCGAGGGGGAGGGGGAGCTTGAACTTACGTAATACTGTCTCGCTAGAAGGAAAATAAAAATTAAGCAAATTAGAGTTATGTGGTACTAGTTTTACACCACGGATTGAAACGAATAAAAAATAACAATACTAAAGTGTTCTGTATTGGATGGATTTTAGTCCTAGAGTAGTTCGCGTTCTTTATTCTGCTACAATCCTTGCAGGTGCACATTGAACGGATGGCATTGGATTCGCCCATTCTTAGCATGCATCTCTTCATAATTTCTTTGGGTTTAGAGATTGTGTCGGTTTTAGTGTAAGCTTACTTGTGTACGATTGGTAATTTTTCTCAATATACTAACCTTGGGGTACTTTAGGTACTCTACAGTAACCCACTGAATGAAACTAAATGAAATTTTTCAGCTAGCGAGAGAAAAAGAAATAGAAAAAGAAAAAAAAAAATTACAGTGGAGAAAATATTTATTACCCACCTACACCCAGCCAAATGCATCCCCCTATTTCCGCTCTCCAAGTGTTAAAAAATACAACTGAGCCTTATCAGCTTGTTTACCTTCTCAAATCTAAACCTCGTACTGCCATTTAGTGAGGTCGAGCCGAGCTTCGGAGTGGCTCTGGAGTGGCTCTAGAGTGGCTTTCTTTTCTATTAATGTTCAACTTTAGAGACTAACTTTGACTTTATTATGTAATTCGTAAACTAGAGCAATCTAAAGTTTAAACTGTGCACAGTTTAACGCTTAAGCTTGCACCTTCTTAATTTGATACAACCAGTAGTTCTTCCGAATTGGATCATAAGTATCCTTTAATAGGGAGTATATTTCAACTGCTTGAGTTTTATTATCCTTCTCAACGTTAATTCTTCCCAACAATTCAAGAGCATACGAAGATTGGATTATATTTTCTTCGTTAATGGCAGCAAATTCCTTACAGAAATCTTCTAACTCAATCAAATCTTTGGGGTTTTTGAATTTTTGGTAAATGCCAATTAAATAATTCCAGCTCGAAGCATTCTGAGGTGCTTCCTGTATTTTCTCTTTCACGTATTTAATCTCTGAGCTGATGGTTTCTTGTTCCACCACCCCGTCACCACCAAATTTGACAAAAAATCGGTGGGTCCATGCTGAATTGTTTTTCACGTCATACCCAATGGAAGTGGATACAAATTGCACCTCCCTTTCGTCTCCAAACAAATTAAACCTCTCTACTAGCCACTTTCTATATGACCAAACATGATGGTTTTTACTATCTAACGAGAGCATTTCATTCACTATGGGGAATTCGTGATATCCATTGAATTTTTTCGTTGTTTCGCCATTCTCTCGGCTTATTATCAACTCTATGATCAACTGTCTGTAGTTCCATATCTGGTAGTTCTTCTCATTATCCAACGCTAATTGTTCACACCAATCCAATTCTTCATACAAATCCTTGTCCAATTCAACAATAATATTGTACCTATAGTTCCAGATAGTATAATGGGAGGCCAAAAGCTCAATTCCATCTTGCGTCAACTCAAATGCACGGTCGCTATATTCTTTCTGCGCGAGGAGTGCCAAAAGCAAGCCCATCACAGTCTTGTACTCATCGTCATACAAGATCTGGCACAATTGAGGTTCTTCCTGGTTTAAAGACACAGGCGTTATGTCCAGATACTGGGAAAGGTCTCTCATGATAGAGTGAGCAATAATAATTAAAATCGAATGCAAATGCAGCTAAAATGATAATGATAAACGGGCTTTGCAACGTTTAAATCAATGAAAAGAAGATGAAGTCAAATTAAGTATAAGATAGGGAGAAAAAAAAAAAGACGAAAAAATTGACTTGTCTTAGTTTCGTTAAGTTAGGGATAATTTCCTCTTCTGAATGGAGCTATTGCCTTTTAAATATGCCCTTTATTTTGCAGTTCTATCGCTCCTACAAAACAGCCCTCTGTCCGCCTCCTGTTTCATACTTTTTGCTTCTTTCGATCTGACAATGCTGCCATTTCGGTGCAGGACGAATCTCTAACTTACATGCCATAGAGTAGTTGCATTCAGGAACCACCCCCTGAACACTTAGGAAAGTGGACTCATGAGAGTGCCAATGGTGGCACGATAGATATAGCCCCTCCCCGTTATACACATGGCTTCGCCACAAGCACCACCATTTTGCAATTTCTCGAATCTAATCAATGCCTGCCCATCACCCAGTTAGAATCCTCCTCGCTGTTGCGCGTGCGCCGCGCTGTGCTAAAGGCCGCGAAATCACAAGATTCGAAAATTCTTGACAGGCCGTGAGTGTATTATTAGGAACGAAGTAGTCATCTCGCATCTCGAACAACCAACGTGATCAAAAGTCGCACCTCGTATTTCATGTCCAATCCAAACATAAGTGATAAGGATATCCTCTTGGTGATAATTTTCATTTGCCCCGTAATATACCTCGCTTCTTCCCTAGTGTTTAGAAATTCGCAGGTACCCACTTTACTAGCGGTATTCCTTGGCTGCAACATGTCCTCACGAACGAAATATTTTGCGTCGTTTGTACAAAGATGGGAGCCTCAGGTTTCCAAACTATTGGAAAAAGACTTTGTTCCGTCCATTCTCAGTGGTGCTGTTCCGGGACTTCCGCTGGTGTCTGGTGTTGAAGAGCTGCAGCCTACGGGTCAACTGAAGAACCATGCCAAGTTCCAAGCGTTATCAGAAACATCCAAGCTTGAGCTTGTTTCTGCGGTGAAATCTCTCCAGGCATACTCGGTGAATTCAAAGAAATCCAATGATAGACACAAGAAGCTATTCAAAATGATGTCGTGGAGGCAGCAGAAGCTCTGTGAAGACGTGGGGTACTTGAAACGGTTGCACAAGATCGACCAAGCGGTACAGAAGAACCAAAGTTTTTTAACTGAGGTGGCCAATCACGCCATTGCGAAATATGGACTCTCATACCAGGACTTTGACATCGTTAAGGGCAATCTGGCGAACAAGAACAGTTCGTCGTCGCTGAACTACCGGGTCATCGAGGCGCTCGGCCACTTTGTGCGTGACTGGAGCACAGAGGGCGAGCTTGAAGTGAAAATGTTGATGGACAACATCAACACCGAGTTGGACAGGATAATTCCTTCGGATCAGAGGGCCAAGACTTGCGTCGTAGTGCCCGGTTCCGGATTGGGTAGAATAGCCCACAACATTGCCAATTTGGGCAAGGAGACCGGCTCCCAATTTGCATCGGTCCATGCTGTAGAGTACAGTGGCCTCATGAGCATGTGTAACTCTTATATATATAGCGGTAGTGATAAGGCACTGCTGCCCAGTTCACTGGCCGCAGAAATTTTTCCCTACATCCATACTTCCTCCAATTTTGTTCAGAGCTCGTCCCAGTTTAGGACCTCCCAAATCAGTTGCCTGGTTGACAAACCGGACAATCTTCATCTCAACATTGACGATTTCCGGTACTTCAGCATTTCAGACAGCTCCAAGTATGAAAACGTGGTAGTGTTGTCTGTCTTTTTTGTAGACACTGCCGAGAACTTGATTGAGTATCTCGATACCATGAAAGACTTGACCAGTAATAAAAACGTGAAGAACGGCTACTGGATCAACATCGGTCCATTGAAGTACGGCAGTGCAGCACAAGTCGAGTTGACTGCCGAAGAGTTGGCCAAAGTCAGACTGGCCATGGGTTGGAAGGATTTGCACTATGCAAACAGTATCGAAAATGAGAAAGACGATGGTCTTGTCGGGTACATCACCGACAAGAAGAGCATGTGGCAAGGCTACTATGGACTCAGCATGTGGACATCGGCAAGGAAAGAGAATAAGCTGATCAAAC
Organism: Dujonia oleophila; assembly: GCA_030563865.1. Classification (NCBI taxonomy): domain Eukaryota; kingdom Fungi; phylum Ascomycota; class Pichiomycetes; order Serinales; family Debaryomycetaceae; genus Dujonia; species Dujonia oleophila. The sequence goes on along the minus strand of JAJMKG010000027.1, from coordinate 105,448 downwards.
TGATCAAAAACTAAAAAGACCAAGAAGACTGAACCACGCACTGATAACAAGTCAGCTGAACTACGCTTCGCTGCCTAGCCAGTGTATTTATGACACCCAATATAATGGAATTATGTGCGACACTGTATCTAGCCAGTGTCAATTTATGCATCCGAGAAACTTATTATATATAGACGATTGACTATTTATTTATTTATATGGCGTTAATATACATCTATTTAGAAATACCAGATCCTTTATTGATCTGGATCTTCTTGTCTTGACCACCACTAACAATTCCTATTTCACTATCCCATGATACACCAAACACTTTATCTTGACCCTTGGCGGCTTCCTTTGATTCTCTGGTGATGGTATACAAAGACTTTTCAGCTCTCACATCCCAAACCTTGACGGTTCCGTCATGGGAGGCTGATGAGAACATATAGTCGTTGGATGGACTAGCACTTAACCCAACCACAAAGTTGGAGTGGCCTATAAGCTTAGAGCTTGTTTGTTCAGTGGTCGAAGCGGTAACTCTGGGGTCGTGCAAGTTGATGTGACGAGCGGAAGAACCACTAACAATAAGATGCAATTGAGGGAGTTGCAATGCCGAGAGTAAAGAGTAGCCGGTGGTTCTGGTATCCACACAACGAGAAACGACCAAGTCCCAGGTCTTGATTGTGTGGTCCTGAGACACCGAGTAGGCAACAGACGAGTCATTGGCGTCAAATATAACGTCTTCTACGGGTTGCGAGTGGCTCTCAAGCAATGCAAGTGGAGATCTACGTCTAATAGTGGAGTCCTGAACAGCCATCTTTCTTCTCTTTTTGGATGCAGTAGATAATACATTGGAATCGTAGTCCAATGGCTGGATAGAGGTCATCTCCTTGTAGTTAGTGGACCAAACCCCTATGGAATTATCATACCCTGCTGATAATATACGGTTAGACTTTTGTTCCACGGCTAACGAAACCACAGGTGCCTTGTGACCCTCCAAGATGGCCAAAGTTCTACCATCTTCGATATCTTCTTCGTCATCTTCGTCTTTCTGGCTGTTTTTACTTTCTATCGATGTCTTCCACAATCTAACTTGTCTGTCGTTACCAGAAGAAACGATTCTAGTTGGAGAGATCCACTTAACTGACCTAATTGGTCCTGAGTGTCCAGTATACTGTTTTTCCACAGCTCCTGACATGTTGTAGGTTCTAACTATCCCATCGTATGATCCTGAGAGAATCTTAGGCTGTAATATAGACATGTTGGAAGTGGTAACAGCTACAGAGTTACCGTTGATGGTGTCTAAAGACAGGATCCAATCTTCATTGTCAAAGGAAGCCAAGAACGATGGAGGTAACACGGCCCTGGTGTACTCCAAGTTCAAGAAAGCTTCATTAGATAACCCATTTTTGGTTAAATATTCACTTAATGAAGTTCTTAACAAGGCCCCGTCGATAAGGAAGTCAAATGGGATAGCCTTAGTGTCTTCGTCACTGCCGCTTTCCTTTTCCATCAAATGGTTGACAACCTCTGACAACCCGTATCTCTTTAATGATACTGGGACATACAACGGAGCATCAGAAACTTGTAAAGATTCATCTTCATCCTTGGTGAAGAACTTAATCTTAATTTGAGCTTTCTCTTCGGCCATTTCCTTTATTTGTTCTTGCTAAGTAGAGAAGTTTCCTAATACCTTGTCTTACTCTACAGCGTCTTTTGGCACTTTGAAAAATTCACCTCATCTCGAGGTTATATGCAGGTGCGGGATGCTCATCGAGTGATTACCCTGTTTCAGTGTAAGAAGAAGCACCACGAACCAGTAATGATTTTGACAAGCTTTGAAAGAACGACAACTGCTGGCATTGGTATTAATCATTATGCTTTAAGGAGTGGACTTGTTTCTTTTTTTACTTTTTTTTTTCTTGTCTTTTCGTCCTCTTTCTCCCGCTCCTTGTCGGTGCGATTCTTGTCACCCAGCTTAGAATGCTGCAAGATTTGCAGCCTTTCGCACCAGGCAAAACGAAGAAGTAAACGTGCAGTTCAGGTCTCTATTCTGGGCTAGTAATAGTTGAACGTAGATATTTGAAAAGATTAAGTTAAAGGTAGGAATTAAGTCAACAATATATGTGCCACAATCTTACAACACTCTATTTCTAAGGCTATCTTATTTTTGACGTGGTTATGTAAAAGAAATCATTGCAATACACCATTTTTCCACTGTTTTATGCGTTTTGCAGCTAAAATCGAACAGTCATGTTCAATCGACTACTCTTCCCTCGAACGTGATTGATAACAGGAATTGAGGCTCTGGAAACAAGTTTTCTAGTAATATGAACGCCGCTAGTCGCACTAAAAGGCAATTTTCTGACACCAATGGTGGTCGGTCTTCTTGTTCGCCACACAAAAGCACCAGGATCTGACACATTACCTCTAAATAGTAATGCCTTAACAGCTCGCTTGAATCGTTTCCAGCGTCTTTTTTTAGTAACTCTAGGATGTGGTAAGGAGCGCATTTTGAGAAATTACAGTTTGAAGTACACTGGAACAGTTAGCAATACTAGAAGGATCAATAAGAGAAAATTGGAAACGGCTGCAAATGGGGGGTTACAAAGATATGAGACAAAGAGACTACACTGATTGAAAAAAAAAAAAAAAAAAAAAAGGAAAACAAAAATAAAATTCTATCGTTGATTCCACATTCATCTCACGAATCTACCAACACAAACGAAACACGTATTGTTTTCTTATCGTATAAAGCAAGATGTCTACCTGGTGGGCGCATGAAAACATGTTGTATCACCGCGGAGGAGTCACCTTATCAGAATTGCCCCAAAATGACTCCACCCTGCACCTAATCAATTTCCCAGCCAAAATTGAAAAGTAAAGTTACACAAAACCCGCGCGATGAGCTTTCCATCTCACACCGTCGCAGCTCCAAAATTTTTATATAAAACTCATCTAGTCCAGCCTATTTGACTTCTTAGGTGGGTTTTCGATTTTTTTTTTCTTTTCTTGGGTGGTAGTTCTCCCCATATCATATATATACATATTCAAAGCAAAAAAACTAAAACCAAATGTCTGACCCTGTTGTTGAAGTCTCCTCCGTTTTCGACACCATCTTGGTGCTTGACTTCGGTTCTCAATATTCCCACTTGATCACTCGTCGTTTGAGAGAGTTTAACGTTTACGCTGAAATGTTACCATGTACTCAAAAGATCGCCGAGTTGAACTGGAAGCCTGCTGGTATCATCTTGTCTGGAGGTCCTTACTCCGTCTACCTTGATGGCTCCCCACACGTTGACCACGACATCTTCAAGTTGAATGTGCCCATTTTAGGGATCTGTTACGGTATGCAGGAATTGGCCTGGATCAACGGTAAGGGTGTTGCTCGTGGTGAAAAGAGAGAGTACGGTCCTGCTACTTTGAACGTTGAAGACAGCACCTGTCCATTGTTCAAGGATGTTGACCACTCCAAGGTCTGGATGTCCCACGGTGACAAGTTACACGCTTTACCTACCGGGTTCAAGATTGTAGCCACTTCTGAAAACTCTCCATACGCAGCCATTGCACACGAAAAGGATTCCATTTTCGGTATCCAATTCCACCCAGAAGTCACCCACACCGAAAAGGGTAAGCAATTGTTGAGAAACTTTGCCATTGACATCTGTCAAGCCAAGAACAACTGGACCATGGAAAACTTCATCGATACTGAAATTGCCAGAATCAAGAAGTTGGTTGGCCCAACCGCCGAAGTCATCGGTGCCGTTTCTGGTGGTGTTGACTCCACCGTTGGAGCCAAAATCATGCACGAAGCTATTGGTGAAAGATTCCATGCTATCTACGTTGACAATGGTGTGATGAGATTAAACGAAACCGAGACCGTCTTCAAGACCCTCACTGAAGGTTTAGGAATTAACTTGACTGTCGTCGATGCCGCTGACTTGTTCTTGGGTAGATTAAAGGGAGTCACTGACCCAGAAAAGAAGAGAAAAATCATTGGAAACACTTTCATCAACGTTTTCGAAGAAGAAGCTGCCAAGATCAAGCCTGCTTCAGGTCAAGAAATTGAATTCTTGTTGCAAGGTACCTTGTACCCAGACGTTATTGAATCCATTTCGTTCAAGGGTCCATCTCAAACTATCAAGACTCACCACAATGTTGGTGGATTGTTGGAAAACATGAAGTTGAAGTTGATTGAACCATTGAGAGAGTTATTCAAGGACGAAGTCCGTCACTTAGGTGAATTGATGGGTGTTCCTCACGACTTGGTCTGGAGACATCCATTCCCAGGTCCAGGTTTGGCTATCAGAGTTTTGGGAGAAGTCACCCCAGCTCAAGTGAAGATTGCTCGTGAAGCCGACGCCATCTTTATCGGTGAAATCAAGGCTGCTGGTTTGTACAAGCAAATCTCTCAAGCTTTCGCTGCTTTGTTACCAGTCAAGTCTGTCGGTGTTATGGGTGACCAAAGAACTTACGAACAAGTGATTGCCTTGAGAGCTATCACTACTGTTGACTTCATGACTGCTGATTGGTTTGAATTCGACCACTCTTTCTTAAAGAGAGTTGCTTCAAGAATCGTCAACGAGGTTGACGGTGTTGCTCGTGTTACTTACGATATCACCTCCAAGCCTCCAGCCACTGTCGAATGGGAATAGAAATGTATAAATAAGTAGAGTCTACATTCTGTAGCATAAAATAAAGTATAATTGGAATCGATTCTGTAGCGAGTATGGATGGACAAAAAAAGGGATCCGGCTGTTACCAAGTAAGTCGCAAATGCCTAGATCGATCAAGGAGAGGCTCAGTACATTGGTATCGTTACATGTAGCAGCAGTTATGTAGCATGAGAGGAGGGTACTGCAGAAGGAGAGAGAGAAATAGTTATGTAGAGTCGATTAAAGCGTGCAATCTTCCTATCTTTCATTCGTCGTAATATTAGTGGCTCTCCCTGCTGGAGGACTTATCGTTCATATCCTTCATTCGTTTGATATGTCACCAATTCTTCTTACCTCTGGAATTACTTACATGCTCTCAGTCATCCTCTCAAGTTCTAACTACTTGTCTAATCTTAGATGTCCTATCGTACCAGTGCTGCAAGGGTGCTTTTCCTCCATTGAAAGGCGTTTGTGACAACTACCTCGTTCTAGTCCTTTCAACTCCCCTTTGCTTGTCTCACAACATTGGCTACGAGGTAATCATCATCATGGGAGATACTCAAGAAAAATTGATCGTTCTTGCGATATCCATCATTCCATATAAACGGTCTATCAAACTCATCTCTGAACCGGTACCAATCCTTGAACGTGAACCCACGTTGGTCTTCTGGGTCTAGTGACTTGAACAAAGCCTCTTTTGCAGCCCAGCTTCCTGCCAAGAACCTGACTCGATTGTCCAACAAACTATTGTGCGCATAGTCTGCGATCTCCCTGGGATGAAGCACCCTTTGTATGAACCCATTGCTAATGTTGGGGTTGGTCAATATCAGCTGAATGCGCGCTGTTTTGACAAGATCAATGCCTACTCCTAGCACAGTCATCACAGGCCAAAAGAAGATAAAAAAAATTAAGGTCAAATATAAATATATATAGATGCAAATCAACCAAAGATGAATAATATGATCCTAGTATGTACAAATCAAGAAAGTTAGCAAGGATAGTCAGTAACAGAAATGCAGTCAGCCAGGCACACAGTTCACGCCAAGAAACAAAAACAAAGTCTAAGTGCGCCAATCCTCTAATCGCAACGAGAGGAATAAAGTTTAATTGCAGCTAATCTTTGCACAAAATGAGAAGAAGTTTAATTCGCGATCTACAAGCTATCTCCTACTGACGAGTTAGGCAGTCTCTAGAAATTTGCAGACATTTTTTTTTTTTTTTTGGCTGCTGAAATTTTCACCTGCATGTAGCCGCACACAATGCTTTTGACTCATAGCGGTGAAGAAGAGCTACAACGACGGTACGTCTTCTCCTTCTTCTTTCCATACCCCCTCCATCACCCTCATATTCGTATCTATTCATTGCCATGGCATCCTCAATTAAGGGCCCAGTCGAGCTCCCTGCTTCAAAGTACGATCTCTCCTCTTATTGGGGCAGAGTTCAGCACTGCGCACAGATTTCCGACCCCACTATGCTTTTGAACACTTCAGCAGACATCGAGCGCGCCAAAAGGTTGGTATGGGACTACAAAAATGGCGTCATACCTTCCATGACTCCTGAGTTATGGAGAGCCAAAAAGATCTTGGACTCAGCCATACACCCAGATACCGGAGAAACCGTGATCTTGCCCTTCAGAATGAGCTCTTGTGTGTTATCCAACTTGGTGGTGACCGCTGGTATGTTGACTCCAAATTTGGGCACTGCAGGTACGCTTTTCTGGCAGGTTGCCAACCAGTCGTTGAATGTGGCTATTAACACGGCCAATGCGAATAAATCACACCCGCTCACTACACAGCAGATTGCAACCAGTTATGGGTTGGCGGTTTCCGCATCTTGTGGGGTTGCCCTTGGTTTGAATCTGATTGTTCCTCGCTTGAAGTCCATCACTCCGGCCACCCGTACCGTCTTGGGTAGATTGGTGCCTTTTGCGGCCGTTGTCTCTGCGGGTATCGTCAATGTCTTCTTGATGCGTGGTGAAGAGATCAGAAAGGGGATCACTGTGACCACTGCCGAGGGTAAGGATGTAGGTAACTCCAAGAGTGCAGCCTTCCATGCGGTCGGAGAGACTGCTGCTAGCAGAGTCGTCAACGCCACTCCAGTTATGGTGATTCCTCCATTGATTCTTGTGAGATTACAGAAGTCTAGACTCTTGAAGGGGAAGAGCAAGAGGGCGGAAATCTTGACCAATATTGGCTTGATCTTTTCGGTTTCTCTTGTAGCCTTGCCGTTTGCCTTGGCTGTTTTCCCTCAGAGAAGAGAAATCGCAGTGGGCAGCTTAGAGCCAGAGTTCCAAAACTTAAAAGACTCTAAGGGTGAACCGGTTAGTACCTTATTCTTCAACAGGGGTATCTAATTGGAAGAGCAGAAGCTCGGCTTCAGGAAGCTCCAAGGAGATCATGTTCTTGTAAATAGTTCTCTCTTATCTGAATAGCTATCGCTTATAGTGTATTAGGATATTTATGCATCTGCATTTAGTGTATTAATTCGGCATTTTGGATGTTTGGTCTCTATTCGATATTTAGTTTATTAATTAACTGACAATATCAATATAATTATACAATTATTAAACCTTTATGTAGTAAATTAATTTATTATTAGTTGACTAAATAGTATATTACTTATGGTTTGGAATAGCAATTTTATTCGAGGTGTATTTGCCAATTCATCACCAAAATTTCCACCCTGGTTGGTTCTCTATTCCGAGAAGCTCTACAATCTCCTCTCGAGTTTTAAACTCAGCAAACTTCCCGAAGTTAAACACCTTCTCTCTCTCCTTCTCATCAACATTAGTAGCGTACAATGCACCCACTCCCTTTCCTCCAAGGGAAGTCTCGAAAGTTTCGAATCCTTCACCTTGAAACACCTGCGAAGCCTTCTCCAAGTTATCCTTGCTACACTCGTCATTCACCAAGGTGATAGCACACCCTCCACCACCTGCTCCTGTCAACTTCGTTGCACCGACCTTGAGCTCGTCTGTTATCATTCTAACCTTTTCAAGCGTAGGATGAGAAACCCCAAGACTTACCAAGAGACCATGGTTGATACTTACAAGCTGCTTCAACTTGGTAAGCTCCTCCGATCCGAAAAATGGGCGGATCATGAGTTGGTACGCCTCGTTAGCTAAGTGGCCCATGGCATCCAATATGCTGCTGGAAATTCGGGGGAATTCCTTGTTCAAAAGTCCCACGCCTCCTACCAAGTCCGCGGTCAGTCTGGGGATCTTGGTATTAGTCAATAACAACTTGATTGGTGGTAAATTAGGCATGGTTGTACGCACCGACGGCGTCGATGGGTTGTCCATTCGTTGGTATAACACGGCACCACCATAGGTTGCTACAGCGTTGTCAATCCCTGAAGGATTGCCGTGGAAACACTTTTCTCCCACTAAAGACCAACTGTCTATGAATTCTGCCGCCTTAGGGTGGTTAATCTTATGTTTCTCCGAGTGCTGTAAGCTTGCAGGTTCGATGTGCCCTCCCAAGATGGCGAGCGCGGATGCAAGACACACGGCAGTGGAGGCAGAAGAGCCAAGTCCGGCTCCAATAGGCAACGTAGACCTTACACAGAAGGACATTCCTTCAGTCTGCGCATCACACAAGTTCATGTACAAGTAGAGAAAGCAGTAGCATGCGGTGTAGTGCAACTTGGAATCCAAGTCCAGAAGGGCGTCGGTCAAGCCGTCGATGATTTCGGGAAGCAATTCTTCCGTGACGTTGGGGCGGCCACCTGTATGTGTGACATGCTTCTTCACCTCATCCCAGGGCAAGTCGTTCCTGTTCCAAGAGTGTGAGAGTCCAATATCTGGGAAATCCAACGTGATGGTGTCGCTCGATTTGGCTGAAGGTGATACGAGCAAGTACGCTCTCAACGATAAGGCTGCAGCAATGGCCGGCTTGTTGTAAACGGCGGAATGTTCTCCGAAAATGATCACTTTCCCGGGAGCACTGACATAGAAGGGGTCCACCATCTCACCTAGGTTATAATGTAAGGTATTTGACTTACTTTGACTGTTGTGGTGTAGATTTACGACCATCTCTAATGGGGGCCGTTGCAATTTTTCATTTTTCTATGCGCGTCGTATAGAAAAAGGTAAACAGAGTGAAAAATTGTAGGCTCCGAAGGTACGAGAGAGGTACTCGAAGTTACGATAAAGCTACGATAAATGGTGGACAAGACACACGTCTCTAGTTGAAATAATTCTTCAATTCTTCAATTCTTCAATTCTTCAATTCTTCAAGTGCGATCAATTCCTTTTATTATCTGTTTATTATTTTACTTTCTAGTGTCTATGTTTCCTTTTTACGGGAATGGTCCATTATACGATCCTACTCTTGGCTGAAGAAGTCCTTCAAGCCTCTAATCTCGTTCATTACTTCCTTCAAAAGCGCCTCGCTACCGCTTCCTTCGAGTATTTGCTTCTCCTCGGGCGAACTAGCGAAAACTCTCGAGGAAAGGAACTTCGGGTGCTTCAAAAGATTCGCCAAGTTACTTGCAAACTCCTCTCTATTGCTGCTGCATTCCAAACCAGGGAACAAGATCATGTCTATGACTTCTCCCTCACTTGTGTATTGCGTGGGGGACCCCATCGACTTGAGAAATTCTTCAACGTTAGCAAGCTTTAGCATTTGGTAGAGGAAGAATATCTGTCTTGTTTCGGATATGGAGACAGTGGTGATCTCAATTGATGACAGGCTCTTAGACCACCGGTCAATGCAGGTTGATATCTGCTTCTGGAACGATTTCATAAACATACATATTTCAGGCAAGATTTGGGGACCCAAGTTCTCGAATGCAAGTGAAACTAATGGTAATAATCCATTGCACCAAATATAGTAATAGTTGGTATTTTCTCCTGACGACAATGATGACAAGGAGCCCTTTTGAATATGCGAGGATGTAGAACTACCAGTTAAAATTAAAAATAATCCAGATTCAATAAATTCTTGTGCAATTGGGTCAACCGTCATCAATTCTTGTATCGTCATCAACGTCAATTGTGAAAACACCAACTGCCCATCCTTGATCAAGTTCAGAGTAGAGTACAAGTTCATCAATCCCTTTATGATATCATTACCGGTAACAATTTTGGTCATTTCCAATTGCGTTGAAGGTGAAAGATTAAGCAGAACAAATTCCTTCAAGATGTATAAAATTAAGGATAAATTCTCAAACTTTACATCCAATTGTTGTGGAACATACTTCTTGTCAGTGCGAATCAAGTATGCATCATTTTGCAATTCAATTAATACGTTCTTCATACCCTTAACGATAATTAATTCGAAAAGTCTGATAAACAAATTTGCGTTGGAGATAATTAGGCTTTCTTCACTTTTAATCAATGCTAGGGCTAAATTTAAGATACGGAGTAAAGATCTATAATCGCCAGTTTTCGTTCCGGCTGCAGATCCTGGGATGTTCTTGAGTAAATCACAGCTGAATTTGATAATATCAATGACGTTTTCTGGAAGTGGAGGTTTCACATCAGGATTAATAGTCATCGTATACAAAATGTAGAATGAGAGCTCAATTCTTTCTCTGTAAACTTGAACGAAAATCTCTGATGGTGTGTCTACGAGAACGTTGAAAAATAGCAACTGGGAGGCAAGGAATACCCAGTCGGTACTCAATTTCGATCCAAATCTCTTACAGAATGCGGTCAACAATGCACCATGTGATTTCACAACGGCAATTTGAGCACTCAGATACTGGATATTCGCGTTGCAAGCTTTAACGTGCTCTCGGAGCGACGGCCAAATTTCTGCAAACTCAGGTTTACCGAAAATCTTATCCATCAAGTCTAAATTATACACAATAGACTGACCAAATCTATTTCTTTTCACCAACGAAGAATTGAATTTGGAAACATCCAAGTTGAAATTTTCTCTGAATAAATGTTCCAATTCATCATGCAATCTTTGGTTGAATCCAATTGTGTCAAACCTTTTTAAGAATTCGAATTTGAATTCATCATCCTTAGCAAATATATCAATTAATTTAGTTTTGAGTGACTCGCTTCTTGTAGTGTAAGTAACAACGGATAAAATTTCAGTGATTTTCGATAACAATTTCAATTCATAGCACTTAGTGATGTAGTCATCGGTGGTACGAGCTTTGATATCCTGTGGTTGATTAAACTTAGTCAACAAGAGATTCACAAACTCCAAATCATCGTCATTGCCACGGATGGTAGTCCAGGAGTTGAAAGCAAGCGAAATTGCATCAACCAAATGCAATGAGACATAATCCGGATAGTATTTAATGTTGCGAAGACTTTTCTTCAAAATTGAGAGAATTGACTGAGAAGGGGACGAAGTAGAACTGTTAGCATTGTTTGTCACTTCTCCATACACATCTCTTCCACTAATGAACAACATAGATAAACCTTCTTGTTGGCCATTTAACACTGCACATATGAAATCATATAAACTGATTTTCAAGTCGTAATCCTCAAAAGTATTTTCCAAGTCAGAAATCAAACTGTTAAGGAGAACTTGAGAATGATCTCTACCCATATGCGATAATAATGATGGAGGAGGCGTACTGTTTTTCTTCACAGTAGCTGCTCCGTTAGTTAAATTTGTAATGAGGTCAAGAACATCCTTTCTTAAATTCTGGTGGCTTGCATATATATCGACCAATTGGGGTAATTTAGTAAACAAGCTCTTTACAAAAGTGGAGGAGCTAAATGAAAATGAAGATGAAAACGAAGATGACGAACATATGTTCAATATCAACAGCGAGTACCTTAAACTGGACTTAACCCACTTCTCAAACCAATAGCCTGACAAATCTCTCAATTCATAATAGTCAAAATTCGTAATGGAGTCAATTACAGAAAGTAAAGGGTAGCAAGTTCTTGAGGTCGAAATTGTAGCACTGTCTATAGAAAATGACTTCAATATCTTAGAAGAAGGCTCTGCAAATATTTTAGTTACCTTGTCTGCTGGTAAATTAGCTTCATCTAGCGAATATACATTTTCTAAGACATTGCTGAATATCTTGACTATCAAATCGCCGATTTCCATCTTTTGGAAAGCTTTATTAAATTTACAATGTGAATAACTTTCAAAAATTTGAATGAGATGCTCAATCAATTTCAACAACAAGGAGGATTTATCCTTACTCACTATTTCCTCCAATGCTAAGCAATTTTGCACTAAAGCGTTTGACAATTTGATCAAGGCAATGGTGAAGTCGTAATCCCCATTGACCATTTCTATAGCACCAAAAATAGTGGAAGCAAATCCTTCCTTGGTGCCATTAGAAGGAAACAATGCAGATTTACTCATGTAGGACCAAATTTTTACATCGATCAATGGTACGAGCAATGTGAATAAGTTCGTTAACGAGACTAATATTTTAACATTTCTCGAATGTAAGTTTTGTTCAAATAATCGGAAAAGTATCTCAATGACGTCCGAATCGTCCATGTACGCAGACATTGAATCTAAAACGTCTAAAACGGCTACCTCATCACCATTTCCGTGGTTATCTTCCACAACTTGGCTCAATAATTCTACTAAGCCAATAATAAGTTCAGTCTTTTCGCTGTCGTCATTACTTAAAGATGACCGAACAATATTTTGCAATATTCTTCCTAAGAATGCCCACCCGTTATATTTATACAAAAATGTGACAAGAACATCGTCAGGAGAACCTGATGGTAACACTTTTGCCTTGGTATTGGAATCAAGAAATAAAGATAATTTCTTATTGGACTCGTAAGGAGGATACAAATCGATATCCTTGGTCAATTTCACCAATTCCGTATTTTGAGCATCTATTTCACTGATCAAATCAAATTGATCTTTTTTGAAAGAACTCATGAACGACTTTAAGTTATTGAATTCCTTGATTGCAAACTGGCCGTTAATGGAGCTCAATTTCATGTATGGAAGAATTTGCATTGGGAATTTTGCTCTCGCAAGTATTATCAGTTCAACAACGGATTCATTGTTGAAGAAGGTCTCAACTATTGAAGCTGGAGCTAGCTTTACTACAGATTGTATGGTAGATGCAATTTTGGAGTTCATACTCACCAATGGAATAGACAGTATAACCACTTGGGAGAGTATGGCCGCATACAAGTTGTCAAACTTTAGAAGTTCATTCAAGTTTGCTATATCCTGGAATACATCCAACGAAGCCGCTCTTTGACTGAGGTTATTGATGGTTGCCAAGTTGGACGACGTTGAAGACGAATTGCTTTCAGAAACATGCTGTCTGTACAATATTATAGACCATACGTACATGATGATCGAATTTATGTTGGAGTCGTTGGTAATGCAAGAGTTTACTTTGGAGAATGTTGGGCCATCTTTCATGAACTCGTTCGAACCAAAGTTTCGAGATACATCAAGTAACAATACTGATGTAATGGTAGCAAGCCCTTGAATCAAGTTGAAAGGCTCGGTGAGTACTATAGCAGGTCCCAAAGTTAACATGAAGTTGGTTTCAGCCATAAAATCAAACCACTGCCCAACTATGCTGGAATTGGAAGAATCTGTAGATGAAGAAGTGGAGATGAGCTCCAAAAGCACTTTCAACAATTGGATAATCATCAAACCAGACTCGGTATCGATGAGCTGGTCCAATTTGGAGGCTTCGTTGCTATATCTGGCATTAGATATACCCTTCTCCTCTCTTCGTTGGAGAAGATTCAAGGTACAGTGCTTGAGCTCACTGATCACTCCGTTGATATAAGATTCAGACAAGAACAACTCCTTCCCCAAATTTCTCACAACCACGGATCTACTAGGATTCAATTTGTTGTTCAAAAGCTCCAAGACTATGTCGAGAACGACCCTCCTGTCCCTTAAGATCCTTCTACTGTACAACAAGATTATTTCTTCTTGCAAATCGTTGGCTAAATCGTCCAGTAACTTGTACTTAAGCTTGTTTTTGGTACTGGAGCTACTGCTTTTTTCAGGGATACGCTTACAAACCTGGCTTACCGACCTTAATGCCTCCTTAAAGTCCACAGAAAGTAGCTCACTTATTTTGTGGGCATCAGAATTGTTACACTGAGAGATGTTGGTGTACAAGACATCTCGAATAGAGAGGTCTTTCACTGCTTTCTCGCTATTATTAGTCGTTTGCCTCTCTTCGCCTTGCCTTCTAAATGGAAGAGCTTGAAATAAAACTTCTTTGTTGTTAAGTAAAAACTCATCTAATGCCTCTAAAATGTACTCATCTTGGCATTTCTTCAATAGAGAGAGCGCGCTCTCAAACGTCCACAACTGAGAAGGCTCAATGGGTTTCAATGGCTGTATTTCGTTAAATTTTGTCATTTTCTGACAAATCACTTAGAGTGTGCTTCCAGTAGAGAAATAAGCGAAAGATGATCTACAAAAAGCGATCAAAAATTGCCTATTAGGTACACTGCTCTCAACTTGTTTACGCTTGGTCTTCTACAAAGAAAAAGCCAAAAAAAAAAAAAAAATCAAAAATCGAAAACAACTGAAAAGCTCATAAACACATGTCCTGCATACACCACTGGTGTTAGAGGTTGCACCCACTAGTCTCTAGAGGTGTGCCCTGATTCTTTAGATGCTGAGATAGAAGGAAGGGAGAGAGTGCTTATTACTATATTTACAAAGGATTCAATTTGTTTCATTTCATTGATCTTGGTACAAGGCTGTCAGTTCTCCACCGTATGGAGGGCTAGTCGTTGAGAGTAAAGTAACCTCTTGGCCAACCGTCTAAGGGACCACATCAATTTAAGGTCGTCCAGGCCGGGCCTCTTTCAAGTTCCTACGACTCTCGTAAGGTGAGCCGATTAGACACTAGCATACTTTCAGCGGTTCGGACGTGCCAAACATATCACTCTCCACCAGCATTCTTCCATGCACTCCGTTCGTTCGACTCCTTTTGGCACCGCACCTTCACATTACACACTCTTGCCTTATAAACACACTTCCCTTATCAATGCCCCCGTTAACCTCTCCATGCTCCTCATAATCTCTCCATTAATAAATTCTTACTGTCTATCCACTGATGTGAAGTATGCTTCTAGTTGCTTGTGTTGAAGTGGTTCCTGTGTACTTCTACACCCAATTCGGTCTCTCCTAAGTCCACCTTGCCTGAGTCAATCACTATATCGTACTTGCTAGTCAATCCAGGGCTGTTTTCCACGGTAGTATTCGCAATCAGCGGCAACTCCACCTTCTCACTCACAACTTCTCCCTTAACTAACCTCTCCCACGCATTAACGCACTCTTCCACAACTTTCATCGTTTCCTCCTGGTTCTTGTAAACCCCATTGAACGCAAACTTGTTCTTAGGCTTCCCGTCTGGAATCTTGTAGTCCCTGAACCATTCTCTAGTGGTTTCCAATAATCCGGGGCACTTGACAAAGACATCGTGGATGTCAAAGAGCTCCTGTGACAAGGGATCCTCCACGTCAATGGCAATGATTTTCCAGTCCAATTCACCGTCGTCAATCAACGCCAAAGATCCCAAGATCTTGACCGTTTTAAGCTCCCCTAACTTGCCCACATTGGCACCGATCTCACACACATCCAAGGGATCGTTGTCGCCAAATAACTGCAAATCTTCGTTAATATGCGTCGGATCCTCCCAGGTTTGAGGGAATGCTCCGTAATTATGAATATAGCCGTGGTTAGGGAACAAGTTCTTGACAAACCTCACCTTGCCCTTCTTGACGTCTTGAACAATCGGGTTGCCCGGGGTTTTAGTGTCGATTTCAAACTTCCCGTTGGTCCAACGTGGGATTTCTACAACCATGGTGGCGGTTTTGTTGGCTAAATCAAGCTGCAATGGAATATCGTGAAAATAAGATATAATCTTATTGTTGTGTGTGGCATAGTTCTTGAACTCGGTGGTATACTTTTTGCCCTGATTTACTGAGCCAATGGATTTGGTATCGACCGATCCACTGCTGTAGAAACGGTGCGGCTGCAAGTGCTTACTCGTGAGCGCCAACCTCGAAGACATTATGATCGAGTTGATAGGTGCAATTCTTCTACTGGCCATAAGAATAGGAATGAAAAGAGTGGATTGAGCAGGAATATCTAACGAAGAATGTCTCCACAATGTTGAGCGTCCTGTGAATTTTAGCTTGACGTTATTTTCATGCACGTTAATTTGCCGAGGCGGTCCATCGCACGGTTGCAAGTTGCACGTGAATATGGAGAAGTGTATGGGACGAGATATGGAAGCAGTGAGGACTGGATTGGTTAGGGAAGAAGGATGTACAAATGCTGGAAGTTACTTAGAGCAGAAGGAGGTGAGGATATGAAAAGCATGTATATAATTAATGGTGTGCTGTCATTATGTATGAAATTTAAGATGTATTGTTCATAGCGTATTAGCATGTAACCAAATGTCTCATTTATGTAGGTGGCCCAAGGTAGATGATCTTACCTTTATCCGTAAACCCAGCGTTTTCGTCACTAACGTCTATAACTTTGGATATCTTTTCCATTTCGATAGTAGAAAGTCCCATGTGGTCTCTTGGAATCCACAATTTGGGCTTCTGCGCTGATATATTGGGGGCATCATATGCGTGCTTGTTGTCAGTAATTTCGGGCTCAATGTAGTAAGTAGCAGGTAATAACAGCTTGACATGTCTGAAATTCAAGTATACATCTGGTCTAATGAATCGGATAAGCGGGTTCTTTGATTCGGTGGACTTATGATCACGGTCTGCAAGCAAGAGAACGATGGAGTCTCCCGCTTCAGCTTCCACAGCATTCATTTCGAGATCAATATCTTGAGCTACTCTTTCTTGCTCGATTTGGTCTTCCTCGATTTCTTTTTCCAATTTAAGGTCCTGCTTTCTGCCCTTCAGTTTCCTATCTAAAACCTTAGTCTTGTATTCAGTTTGACCACTAAATGAACTGGTGGTGGATACTCCATCCAAGGGTCTCATACAATCAATAGGAACGACTCTTAATAAATGGTCGAAGGCCAGGCGCATCTGGAAGTGAGAAAACACAGTGAATCCCAACCCAATAGCTTGAATTACAATTGGTCCCCAACCTTTACCGACGATAAATATACCTAACAAACAGATCTGTCCAATATACAAACCAGTAAAGCATTGGAATAATGCTCTGGGGTAAAAGGATCCTCTTGCATCTGGTGCTTCTATGAAGCAGTATGTAATGTTGTAACAATGGGCAACGTAGCATAGCAAGAAGGCTCCAGTAGCGAACACTAAAATTATTGGCGAAATGACTGCGAAAGCCAATGTAATGCATGCTAAATTGGTGTAGACTGGGAAGGTTGTACCCCAGGCCATTGACCCCAAGCCAGAGAATCTAGCCCACTTCTTTCTGACGGTGCGATCTAATATATAACCCAAAATGTAGTACAAGAATAAAGTTACCACTTGGAATAATGAACCACTGGAAATAGTTAACCCTTGCAAGGAAAGATACGATATGTAAAAGTTGGAGGATTTGGGTAAGTTGGTAGCTAAGATGTCCATAGCCTTGGATGGCTTATCGATAATCTCAACAACAGTAGACGTTGCGGAAGAAGAAATCATAGTCACCAAAAAGGCGTTAACGATTAAATATCCAAAGTATGACCTTTGAGTATATTCTTCAATTGCTTGTGCACTTGGAGCTCCGGCAAGTCTTGCCATTGCTCTAAGGAATATTGGTAACATTGCCAGCAAAATGTTCAACATAACTGATGGTAACAACCCAGTGATAATACCTCTCAAGAATTTGGGTAAATTGTTAATGAAGCCTAACCATTTCAACTTGGATGTAAGGTAGGTGATGTTAGAGATAACACCTACAAATGCAACAGGAACAGCCCAAAGTAAGATAAGCGCAACTACAGCAGACACGGCAATCGCCGATCTGGTAATCTTTTCCCACCAGAACACCCTCAAATTGGACCAAATTACGTCTGCTGGTTCTACTCCAATGGCGGTGGCTTTCATTCTGAAAGGATTGTGATGAGTAATAGATTGGCTAGCCAATTGGGCGGTATACTGGTCTTCAAACTCTACAAAAATAGCATTCTTGGGATTCCCGACCAACTTATTTTTTTTTTGCAACTTTATCACTTCTCGGTCTAACTCCTTGATTTTAGAGAGACAGTGATCTATGAGGTCAATCTTCTTTGAGAAGAACCCACCTTCTTTGATCTTTGGTCTTTTCTTATCTGGGACGTAATCGTTGATATCGTTACTCGAAAGAATCTCTCCCTTACCCTTTTTATTTTGCTTAACACTCTTCAATTGCGCCTTGGTTGCAAGCTTCAAGAGCTTGTTTTCTGCAGCTTCTAATTTCATGGCATAGTTTGCTCTATCACGAACTTTAGCATCTAACTTTCTATTCGTTCTATTAACGTAAACTCTTTTCACTCCATTGAACAATTTAAAAAATTGCTTCTCATCTAGGAGCTCATCGGGAACACATTGGAACAAAACCGTCCTCGATGAGAGCTTTTTGGAGTAAAGAGGTGTTGAGAGCGCAGCAGCCCTCAAGCTATTGAAGAAAAACAATTCTCGATAGATCACGTAGATGAAACCACCATAGAAGACCCAGCCAATGAAACTGTGAGCGTAGTACCTCTTACCGTTGGTGATATTGGAGATGGATAACAAGTCAAATCCGGTGTTATTGTTTCCCTTTACAATGTTTATTGGGAGCAAAACTGCAAAGATACACATTCCAAACAAAAATGTGCAAGCGAGTACCAAGAGAAATCTAAGAAAAAAGTACCCATCGAGCCCTGCCTGCTGGATAATGAATGAGTGGGGCTTGGTGAGGAGAATGTAAACCCATCTGAAGGGATCTTTAGGTAATGGTTCAGGCTTCTTATCTTCAGGAACCAAGTCAAACGACGATTTGGGCGAGTATATTCTTAAGAATTTCAACCGGAGAATCAAGAAAGCCCCTACGAAACATCCAAACAAGATCAAATTCGCAACTAAAGTGGAAATGACTGCAGAAGTCGAAGTTCCTACTGAAGACGCCATTTTTTTGACCTACTTGTGTCTTGTTTCAAACGAGTTAATATCTAATGAAGTAAATCAAGAAGAGGAAAAGGGGTTGCGAGGTATATGCTTGTAACAGCAAGAAATTTCAAACCTCTTGCAATGGGCTACGTGAAGACAATAAAAGAAAAAAAAAAAAAAAAAAAAGTAGTAAAATTCTTCGCCATACGTCATCCAAACAGTCAAGGGCAGTTTTGATCAGCATACATGAAAGAAAAATAGTAAAGAACATTCAGCCGTGGCATGGCCAAAAGCCGGAAACAGCAAGGTGATCGCAGAGGTGGAGGAGTACTCTACTATTTGCGTTGAATAGAAGATGTGGTATCAATTACTGGGGAACCGTGACCCCGTCGTCTTGCCACTTGTGCTCGAGACTCTTCCAGAGAGTAAGGCTGTACGAAGCACTGGGATCTGGCGAGCACTGTTCGCTCGGTTGTGAGCAAACGCACCGTGGACTATTTTCCCTCTAATATTCTTTTTTTTTTTTTTTTTTTTTTTTTTTTCATTTTCTTAATTTAATGCTTCTCCTTACAAAGATTGGATATTCTAAAAAGATTTACAAATATATGCTATCGGAATCATCCAAACAAGTGTGGTTTGAAACGTTGCAGGCTACTTCTGTGTTGCTTGTAGCCTTCATCAGTAGCCATCAACCTGTTATGCGTATGCTGATGAGGTAAACAGTGCCTGCATATATATGAATCGTGCATGTTTGTTTACAACTCTGGAACAATGCCGCAGGTCATAGAGTTGAGTACGTTAATTTGTTCTAACGCAGCCACCTCCTGTCTGCCTAGAACATTGACTAGCTTTATCACTTGAAGAGGGGGAAATAGCTCGACTTTTATGCAATGTTCGATGAAAGCCTTATTTAATTAGAAATAGTGTTGTGGTGTATCAAAAACGTGATCGT
Organism: Dujonia oleophila; assembly: GCA_030563865.1. NCBI lineage: Eukaryota > Fungi > Ascomycota > Pichiomycetes > Serinales > Debaryomycetaceae > Dujonia > Dujonia oleophila. The sequence continues at coordinate 85,920 of JAJMKG010000027.1, read as the reverse complement.
AATCACATGACCAATGCAGCACTCCAACTTGGTGTTATTCAAAGTCTGGTAATGGGCAAGAACAGAACTCTTTTTGTGGGTATCTAAGGCTAAAGATTGTGCACTATGGCACCTGAATCGCATATAAGGAATTAATTTCCAATTATCAAGATCAACTGGTTCGCTAGCAAAAGTATATAAGCACCTTACGCTCAAGTTTTATTATAGAGTGATCTCCTAACTATGGGTATGCTGGCTCTCAGGCCATTTTGCCCCTTTCCAAACTATTTATCACGACTTTGTCTGTCCGGCAGTATTAATGAACTCCTACTCCCCTGGGCATAGCCATACTTCATACCTCCGGATTCAAGATGTAACATTTGGTATAGTAGTGTAGATACTAATTTACAACAAATAGATCCGATATAGTGTAATGGCTATCACCCGGCACTCTCCATGCTGAAATCCGGGTTCGATTCCCGGTGTCGGAGTTTCTTTTTTTTTTCTACCTACTAGACATATATTTATAGTAGATAGACAAGCAAGAGCTTTTAGATAAAGGTATGGCAACAGAGTGCCCTCTTCTTTTCCTGAAATCTCTTAGAATATATTTACAACTTGATTATTCTCATATTAATATATATATATATATATATATGAACGGAGAGGACGTTCTCAGCACTGCGTTGCTGTGCGCATCATCTGCAGCATAAAGGTGATTTCTCCCTCCATGCAAAACACACGTTGAATCAAATTAGTCCTCACAATAATATCTTTTTTTTTTTGCACAGCTTAAGCCAATTTTGAACTTACATTGACCTTCCTGCTCAGAGTAAGATTGGGCACTGTAATAGTATACGGTTAGATCGGTACGAGTTGGAGGAGAAAATATGTGAAACGGTAGCAATACAGTGCGCATGCAATGTGAAAATCTACTTGCATAACAGCTAGGTCATGTTGGGTGAAAGTTCCTATCTTGCCAACGAATATGGTCTCTTTGGATTAGAACGAAGATACAAATATTTACACAACACTAAACTACAGAATTTTTTATGTAGTCTTCGTTTATCATATTATCACCGTCAACAGCGATAAATAGTGCCTATATAATATTTTCGCTACATAAAAATGCTGCTTTTTCTCATATAATTCCCAAAGAGGAAATTTAGTGAGAACCAGGGTGTTGCAATCCGTAGGCTGCACAATACTGCCTGGAGCTTTTCATTGCACACTCCACATTGTCATTGTTATAACCAATTTGTTTAGAAGCACGTGTAGAGGTTGGGATATTTGGCTTTGTAAGACCCCCAAGGAACACCCCTTCAAAACTTAAAACTTCTGCTAACAAGTTCTTAACATTGATTCTCTCAACATCATAGTCTGAAACAGAAACAGTTAAAGTCAAGTAATCAACAAACTTGTCATTTGTTTGGGAATCCTGATTTATTACCCATGAAGAGATACCATTAGGAATAAGGACGTTACTGCCCAGACATACCATCTTGGGTTGATTCACATTCCAACCAAGAACTTCAATGTCAAAAGATATCGAGGACGAAACATGGCTTATCTTGTACACAACATCGTATTCCGAATCAGAGCTTTTACTTTTAATTTTGTCTTTGACAATCAACACCAAGTTTGGTCTGTACATAACTGGACCACACCCGCAATCATCTATATGGGCTCTGGCAAAGCCAAGCCAAACCTCTCTGTCGGGTGGTATGTAGTGGTTGACGTCAACCCCCAGACTCACCATTAATTCATTTATACTAAGTAATGCAGTTCCACCTCTCAATTCACCTACTTTGGTAGTTGGAAGAAGCGTATCGTCCATCTTGTAGTCAAAATCACACACTCCACTAACAACATCACACTTCAAGATTTCCAAATTAGACCACCGATATACGAAATACAAATATTTATGAGAGTTATCCTCTCGGTCTTCTTTCTGCTCGTGGAAACTCAAGAAAGGAGTCCAATTTTTTTGTTTCTTTTGTCTTGGTCTATTATTGATTCGAAGTTCCTCTATCTTTGAGTAAACTGTCTTCGAATTCAGCTCGTCGGAGTACCCGTCAGTATTAAACTTCCCTCTTTGGAATTTAAATGGTGAACAAAGGAACATTGATCTGTAAAACTTTGCTTCGACATTGTTTGTATGATCCTCATCGTCATCGAATTTTTCAAATTTACGATGGTAGGCGTTAAAGATGATTAAAGGCTCGTAGTGGCCATGCCTATTTTTGTACTTGGTGATCCTGGGATCTTCTGGTCCATAGTACCTGTCTTTAGTTTTATCCACATTGTGATAAAATGGAATTGGAAGGAACCGTGGGAATCCAACAAATTCAAAATCGGACATACCGGTATGGTGAGGTATTATCAAATTCGTATCTTCTAGTTCGTTCCAATTCTCATCAAAGATTTGGGCATAAGTTAAAGAAATAGTAGGGGCGTTTTTCTTCCCAGTAGGAGAATATATTACCCTTCTAATCATAAAGTGAACCCCATACTGCTCCAACCATACTGATGAGCCAGCAAGTTGGAACCAATATTCCGGGATCTGTAATTCCTCGCCATTGGCAAATTGATCTTCTAGATGGTCAATGAAAAAAGGTGCAATTTCTTGGTAGTAATCATTTGTCGAGAGATCTACAAGAAACTTGCGGGTTACCTTGATCATGTCCAACTCCAAGATCTTGGCCTTATCTACAGAGATGCCCTTAGTCTCGTGCAACAACTTGGGACAACTTTTAGTGTCTTCTTTGATATTCACATTCGAGTGATATACTGAGATTTCATGTGGATGGAAATCCTTTTCCTTGGCTGTTTGGAAGATGCTATCTGGGAATCGACTACCATTGTACTGATAGTAAGTCGACCCAGAAATCTTGTACTTGTAGTCACTAAAGCTCTCCTGGTCGAAGGAGTTGGGGAATATAAATTTTACTTTCAGATTGTACCTATTTATCGTTTGCACAATCGAGGGAAAATTGGCACTCTCTGAGAAGGATGCATAGATTTCGAATATACTAAGTACGCACAAGACGAGCACTACAAAACATATTTCCCTAGTGATAGTTTTTTTAAGTGGCATAGCTTAGTGAACGGGTTGATGGTCTCAGCAAGCGCTTGCGATTTGTATCCAGACAAAATATATACTCTTGCATGAAGCGGAATAGGTTTCAAAAACTAAGAAAGAGAAAGCTCAAACAGTGGCTATGCCTAGAAGATATATACCCGCACGATGTAAGCTAATAGACCTGAAATTTTACGTCAACTCTTTTTTTTTTTTTTTTTTTTTTTTTTTTTTTTTTTTTTTTTTTTTTTTTTTTTTATAGTATGCCGTTTTTTGCGCCTCGCTAGTTATAAGGTTATGCCCTGAGTGATATAAAGGCATAGTTTAAATGAGCAATTTCATGTCATTGTGTGAACGAAACACGTTTGAGTAACTTAAAAAAAAAAAGCGCCTAGATTCAAACAGGAATAATGGTCTACTACAGGGAATAGGGTTGGGGTAGCGCGACAGCTATGTGCTACCTGCTAAAGTGTCAGGAAAACTGCGGCACCTGTCAGAAAAACGAAATGTCTTAGAAAGATGGTTTCATAAACGAGTTTAAGTTAAACTTTCACTATGAGACGAATATATGAAAGAGCCACATGCTTTTCTATATAATGAACGCGTACGTTTGCATTGAAATCTCTGTACTCTAGTTGCTCCCAGTGGTTGCTATTTTTTTTTTTCCAACTGGTGGCCCTGCGTGGTGCATGAGGTTAGTGGATATCTCACTACGATTAGGGACCCGTGCGCATATTGCGCATTGTCACTTTTGGACACATTGATGTATACAGAGCGGCTTAATAGTAAAGGATTTCTATTTTAGTCGCACAGTTCAAGGACAGACAAGGTTTGCTTTTACTTACAGTTTTTCTGACGTATATATATGCAGCTCGTCACCTAGCACGTACCATGATATAGGATGCCCACTGTGCATCCCTTATGTTTTCTGAACACTTTTCGTGTCTGCAAGATCTCACGACGTTAGAGTAGGAGCCTAGAGCTTTGGCCAACTGAAGCCCTTTTTTTTTTTTTTTTTTGGCTCACTCATTACATGTACGAGGAAGGTTTTGAGCACTCAACAAGTGAAGATCTTGGTACCAGCTCAACCAAAAGCAACAATTTCTATGTTCAGAGTAGACTGTATGTAATAAAAAGGATGCGCCTCCTTTTTACTGCAAGGGACTAAAGTGTACCACATACGCTAGAGAGCCGTAGTATCTTGCAGCAGATTTAGTATGGACCACCAAAAACAGCGCATCTTTGTTTGACTCCTACGGGAATGGCTTAGTGTGGCTTGAAAAAATATATGCTGCTTTTAGTCGAAAGCGAAAAAACAGCCCCTACTTTATTTCTTTACCTTTTCTCTACTATAGCGCTCACAATATGCACCTTTGAAGTATTTTTTTTCTTTTTTTAGGATTTTTCATTTTTACTTTTTTTGCAGTTTTTTAATTTTTTCATTCCATCTTCAAAACTCGCTACATTCCGTTACCAGTGCCCAAGTGAAACCATCTAGCAGTTTACTACATTTTTAAATTCTCTAGATATGTCATTTGATGCTACTTATTTAAATCTAAGTCTTTCATAAGCTGACTAGCTTTTATAAACTTTGGGTCGTCTTCCAGTGTGAGTCCCAAGGATGCATTTGACTTCTTGGAGCTCATTGGACTTCCATGCTGCAACAAATTGATGGGAGAAGAAGGTTCCGATCTCTCGGAGCTGGCTTGAAGAGTTGTACCGTCTAAGCCAGCATCAAGATCATGGTCTAGGTCTTCCTGATCGATATCTTCATCTTCATCAACATCTTCTTCGTCTTGGCCCTCGTCGCCTTCTCCATACAGATCCTCATAATCATCCTCGTCTTCTTCATCTTCGTCTTCATCTTCGTCTTCATCTTCATCGTCATAGTCTTCGTCATAATCTTCTTCCGTACTATAGTCATCTTCTTCCTCGTATTCATCTCCACCATCCTCCTCGTCAGTGTAATCATCTTCCTCCTTGGAAATCATACTTTCGTTGGGGGTGACATACTTCGAAGGATTCTTGTTGGACTGAGGATTCTTTTCTTCTCCAGTTACAGAAACCAGAGGCGAAGATTTATTTGAACCTCCCATCATGAAACTCTTGAGAGGAGAGGAAAACGTGCTCCTAGGGGGAGACTTTTCTTTGTTGTTTTCGGACTCCTCGCTTAACTCAATTTGCTGCTTGATCTGTTGACTCAAAGAAAGCTGATCAACTCCGACGTTGGTTCCTGGTTTACTCTTATCGTCGTTGGACATGGTAAATGAACGAATCGAGAACACAGATGGCGACTTAGGTTCAGTGGTTGTTACAGGCGTTGGACTACCCGCTGCCTTCTTGGTATCATCTTTCCCGTCCTCTTCATCGGATAAATCGCTTAAATTGGGCAAGGGGTCTCTCCAGTAGTTAACATCGTTGTACCTCTCATCTGTTTTCAAGCCTAGCACGCTGTTGTATCCTCCCCTATTACTTTTAGCGTTAGGGTACTGGAAGTATTCCTCGCCTCCAGAGTTAATACTCTTAGCTTCATCATAGTCCGGAGATCCGGGCAGGACATTCGGATCGAACCCATCTGCGCCTTCTTCGTCGTTTTTGTTGATCATGTACTCGTTGAACTGATTATCGTTCCAGTAAGCATCAGGTACAGCCTTCAAGGGAGGGAAAAAGTGGTCAATTAGCTCTCCGATGTGAAGGTACGACGACTTAACACCAGCCAATTCCAAAAGTTCCATATGTACCTCTCCATCAGGGTTGATTGTAAAGATTCTATGGGAGGGAATCCCTACAGACCTGTAACTTATAGCATCGGTGATTTTGTTTCCAAAACCAGCATAGAAGGGAGTTCTATCGTCGTCATTGAGTGCCGGATCCCCCTGGGTATGTTTATTGTTGTCTGTGTTAAGCTCGAACAGATTTAAGTATAAATTCTTGATGTCACTGAGGCACGACATCTTGAAAACCTCTGGTTTCTTTAGGATCACCTCTCTTCTCAATGCAGCCATGGTTCTGTCTGGAGAAAGAATGACTGGGCCGGGAGGAAGCTTGTGGCCCTCTTGATCTATATTCTTGAGGTACTGTCTGGTACCTTCAGCTAGACCAACAGATCTGGCCGTCAAGTACATGATATTGTAACCATTGGCTTTGATATCCAGAAACAATTTTGCTACTCCAGGGTGTGTCCAGTCTCTACCAATAAGATTCAAAACGTGCCCGAGTGCATCAGATTTGGTGATAGTTCCATCGATATCAGAGATCACTATCGGAGTGATAGACTTCCATAAGTACAAATTGGCAGTTGTTTGACTAGTTCCTTCATGGAGCTTGAAAACCACTTGGTTCTCTCCATAATGCAACTTCATCTTCTGCAATTGCTCTGAAGTAAGACGGAGGGTCTTGAAATATGTCTTAGAAGAATCAGTATTTGGATCTATGTTAGTTTCAAGATCTGAGTAACTTTCCAAATCAGAACTATGCTGGGGATCTTCCTCTTCCTCTTCTTCATCGTCTACTTCTCCATTGTGTACCTTCTCTTCAGATTCTTCATCGTCAATGGAATCTCCTGCAATGATTCTGATGTTACCGTTCTCATCCTTACTTATAATTTTATTCCATTGACTCTCATCGAACTTTGGCCCCGTGCTGACGTCGCCGCTCTGAAGGTTCTCCATTTCCTCAATGAAAATCTTGTTAAACAATTCGTCAGAATTGTCAATGTTCTTCTGCGAATTAGGCTTGTAACCATCCATATCCAACACCATGTCTCCATTGATGTCAATCTTAGAGGGAATGTTCAACTTTTGGGTGATCTTCCTTGCCTTTTCGAAGGCAATCTTCAGTGCATTTGCTCTTGGAGATTTGGGTCCCATAGGTGTGGATGGTGATGAAGTAGATAGCTTAATCTTGGCTTCGATGCTACTCGGATCGTCATCTAATTGCAAAGTATCGGGCTCATTAGCAGTGTTCAAGTTTAATGCAGATCCGGTAATAGAATTTGAAGGCAAAGGTGACATCGTGTTAGATGATGAAAGTCTAGGGCTGTCAGGCGGACTTCCAGGGGGTGAGCTCGCTGCAGAGATCACCGGTGATGTTAACACCAGCTGACTCAACAATTCTGCTCCACTGTCCTTATCAATTTCAAATACAAAAACAGCCTCCCCTCCTTCACCTAGTTTCATAGGCAAATCTGTCTTTCTTCCATTCACATATACATCAATCTTCTTCTGCAGTGGTTTGATGATTTGAAACTTACCGAACCTGATATGCCAGGGAGAACAATGTAGAGATCCATCCGGTTGCTCAATGACTATAATATCAATTGCTCCCGATAACGTTGCCGGGTTTAAAGAATTCCATTGGTTGTAGACATAACCTCCTACTTTACCGACGTACTGCATACTGTGCTCCTGACTAGACTTGGATCTGGATAGTGCTACGAAGGAAAGAAAGAAAGATGGTAATACTAATAAGTGGCAACTAGCTCGCTGTCGGTTCTAAGCTGTCTTGGCTTGCCTCTGTGTACTATGCACACTGTTCGTATATTTTAATTTTTGCCTAAGGTAGTAAATGTGCTACCTGCAGGACAACATCAGAATGCAGCACTATACGTACAGGACTGGTAGGATCTAAGGTAAGAGTGTGGTGCTAAAGAGGTAGCAGAAGCTGAGGGTAAGAAACAGGTAATTGACGATTGTGGGGGCGCCAGTAGTCTAGAAAACATGAATTTGAACTTTGTTGCACTTTCTCAGGTGCAAATATTGATATCTAGCTCAATGCTGGTACTGGAGGTGTTCTCAGAGTTGGATAAGTCATTGGGGGAATGATATCGGGAAAGAAGGTCACTAGAAGGTACAGGGTCAGGTTCTTCGATTTCAAGTCAAAGCCTTTTCCTAGGTACTCCTTGATATTACAAGGAAAGAAATATCGTCCCAGTGTGTACCAGTTTCGATTATTGGGATCAGGACCAAGTAGAATTTCTGAACCAAATTTAGATACTTGGTCACAAGAAATGACCAACAGAAATCAGGACTTAGGTTATAACCACTCACTCTACTCGGCAAGAAAAAAAGTTGCAGCTGAAACGTGTTTAGAAGCGGTGGAGTTATTGAGTAGTCTTGGCGAGCAATTCGCCTAATCGGTGAGCAATCGAGCTACCATTTCTCTATCGCATGTAGTGTTTTAGACAAAGATAGGACTATTAGGACAGGTTCGCCACACATGAAAATTATATAAGATTGTTACATATTCAGGGATCTCATAGGGGTGCACCAATGGAAGCACCAAGTTCTCTCTCCACGTCTACAATAGGCAAAGCAGCACTCTCTAAGTCACGTGATCAGTAGTTGGTTCCTGCTGTTGCATGAGAGGAAGGTCCGCTACTAACAGATCAAATTTACAAGTTGGGAGGCACTAAGGGAAGAGTTTGATCGCCTCGTATGGACGTTTACCTGAATTACCATTTCATAATCAAAAAATAATAGAATACAAAATAATATAATAATGATAATAATAATGATAATAATAATAATAATAATAATAATAATAATAATAATAATAAATGCATCCCCAGTTCAATCCAAACGTATCCAAAATTCGGACTTGTCACGTTTTGACTCCTTCTCCGAAAGAGTCAGCTGTCAAAGACACGGAACAATTTTATGGCACAGACTGTAGCGAACTCAAAAACAAAGGTTCATGTCACAAGACTAAAAAGCTTGCACTACTTTAGCGAGTTTGCCTTGCAGGCACCAACGCTATTTCTGCTCTAATAAGCTTTCTGATACTTTATTATATTTTCTTCTTCTTCCACCATCCAATTACATCGTTTGATCTGACATCTTAAACGGCGTTAAACTTGGGCTCGATTGCCTGCACACAGAGTGTGGTGAACCCAAAATGGTCGTTTTGCATGTGATTTTGCCCTTGATGACCCCAGATCGCGATCAGTTAACGCAAGTTTCCGAGCCTCACTCGATAAAATTTTTCAGTAATTTCTTTTTTATGCACCTCTCAGGTTGGAACATATAAAGAGCGAGAAAGAACCAAGCAATTGCAAACAAGAAAGAAGAGTTGTTATCTTGATTTTTTCTTTTAACTTTTTGATATCTTTTCAGTATTCTTCGTACTTTTAACCTTCTACGCTCTTTAGAATGACTTCAGATGAAAAAGAATCTTCAGCAGAGATCAAATTACCCTCTTGTCACAATCTTGGTAGTGTAACAGAGAAAGCAGACTCCGATTCCTCCTCCACGACCTCGCTCCATGTAGAATTAAAGCGTACTTTCTCTATTTGGTCCGTTTTGGGTGTAGGTTTTGGACTTACCAATTCTTGGTTCGGGATTTCGGCTTCTTTAATCACAGGGATTCAGTCTGGTGGACCCATGCTTATTATATATGGGATCATTATTATTGCATCAATTTCCTACTGCATTGGGATCACTTTGTCCGAGTTGTCATCTGCAATTCCCTCCGCTGGTGGTCAATACGTATGGACTAGAGTTCTCAGTCCTAGAAAATACTCGTCATTTTTGGCTTACTTGTGTGGATCCCTTGCTTGGGCTGGTGCCATCTTTACTTCTGCTTCCATGGCGTTGTCGATTGCACAAGAAGTAATGGGTTTCTGGAACTTGATGCACCCGAATCATGTGACGAAAAGATGGGAGTTGTTTATCCTTTACCAGATCATTAATGCCTTTTTAGTTGTATTCAACTGTTACGGAAAATTGTTACCAGCAATCGCCAATTCTGCGTTGTATATTTCGTTGTTTTCCTTCACGGTTATCACCATTACGGTGTTGGTATGCTCTAGGGGCCACTACAATACTGCAAAATTCGTTTTCGTTGAATTTGAAAATGCTACTGGCTGGAAGTCTGCTGGAATCGCATTTATTGTTGGGTTGGTTAACCCCAACTGGTCGTTTTCCTGTTTGGATTGTGCAACCCACTTGGCTGAAGAGGTTGCACAACCAGAAAGATTGATCCCAATCGCTATTTTGGGCACTGTCACCATTGGGTTTGTCACCTCATTCTGTTACTCCATCGCAATGTTTTTCTCGATCAATAACTTGAGCGACATCTTGAACTCCACAACCGGTATGCCAATTTTAGATATTTACTACCAAGCTTTGAGAAGTAAAACTGGTGCTATTTGTCTCGGGGTATTAATTTTACTTACTGCTTGTGGTTGTACTGTATCTTCCCACACTTGGCAGGCAAGATTGTGTTGGTCTTTCAGTAGAGACCATGGATTACCTTTCTCCAAGTATTTGTCCATTATTGACCCTAAGTTGGGTGTTCCATTGAATGCGCACTTGTTTTCCAGTTTTTGGGTGGCCATCTTAGGTTTATTATACTTGGCCTCTTCTGCTGCGTTCAACGCCATGGTTACTGGTTGCATCACCTTCTTATTATTGTCTTACATGGTTCCTACGTTATGTTTATTATTTAGAGGAAGAAACAATATCAAGCATGGTCCATTTTGGTTAGGAAACTTTGGTATGGTGGCTAACATCGTGACATGCTTCTGGGCAGTTTTCGCAACCGTATTTTTCTCCTTCCCAACTAGTATGCCAGTTACTGCTGGTTCCATGAATTATGTGTCAGTTGTTTTGGTAGTATACTTGGTTTGGGCCCTTGGTTACTGGTTCTTCCCTGTAAAGGGTTGGAACTGTAGAGATAAGTTTGCTGGTGGTAGAGGTAAAGACGAGGAAGAAGAGTTCGCCGATGTGTGCTTGTAAGACCATCCATATGAGCAACTATAGACATTTGCTTAAACAAAAAAAAGAAAAAAACGAAAAAGGTGAGAATATTACAATAAACTTTGTTAACTAAAAAGTAAGTTACCAAAGTGAAAAAACTTTCCAATTGACAGGGTCGTTGTCGAATATAACCTAGAACCATTTCAATTCATTGATTTACTTGCATTTCATTTCATTGGTTACTGAAATCACTGCATAGCTCACCTAATATCATTTATTAAGTAGAAATATTATTAATAACATACAAAATTCGATATACTGTGTAAATATTTTACCAAAATTAATGGTCAACCTAAGAAAAAACGACTACTATATTGGTGCCAAGACATAGGATATTTACAAACCTAGAGTATTAAACAGTAACACAAGAAAAAAACAGCTACTTTTGACAACGAGCTTCCACTTTGAGTAAGAGAGAAGAAAAAAACCGCGCTACAAAGTATTCCCTAACAGAGGAATAAGGTATCTAAAAAGACAATTGCCGAATCCTGCTAGTTAAAGTTAAAAAGAAACTACCGAAAATACTCTATCACCGAAATCACGACTAGAATGGTATATTTGTACTTAGTATTCATTTCGCTTCATGACATTTTCAATTTACTCCAATGAGATGTTCTTATCTCAAACTACTCTTCACTTAACTCTGACTACATTTCAATTAAGCTCAAGCAATAAAATGTACCAAATGGGGAAATATCAGCGAGTACCCAACCGTGCTAAGAAATCTGATTCTCTAGACAATGGGGCCATACACATATCACTCTATTAGTTCACTTGTCCAAATTCTAGTCATGATACAAAATAATTTCGCTTAAACGTCGAGGGCGCCTAAGTATCTCCCGCATACTGATATCTTTGTTTAGTGTGAGCAGGTGAGAGCACATGTCTTATTTCATGCCATCGTGTATTATACCTTTTGGGAAGTCTCAATTTTCTCATCCGCCTCACGCTGCCTTTATTATCTAGTTTGAAGAGAAAGAATATGTTAACCTCAAACTAAATAAATACATTTTCGTAATTCTTATTCCATCAGAGTGCCTACTAAGCCTCTCATATCTGTGTACCACGTTCTGTAGGTGCTTAAAGGAGCCCCACCTTTATTGGTGTCAAGCATTTAGTTATTTTGGCAACCCCATATAAAAGTTCGTGGAACCCCCCCATCTGCATTTCAAAACTTCCCGATTAGGAAATGGTTGCATTTTTATTCCCAAAGCATGAAAGAGGTATCAAGACACAAGACCATAACTGATTGTTAAAAAAAGGTTTTCCAAATTAAGTTAATAGTGCTTAGGTATATAAACATGATTACCCCCACTTGCTTTAAACCCTAGGTTTGGAGACGTTTTTTCCTCCATTTTCCTTAAAAAGTCGTTTTGTACTTTGGACAGTATTGGTCCAAGTAACTATCCATTCGTTATGAAATCTTTTCAAATACTTGCATTCCTCTATGCTCTTCTTGCATTAGTGTCATGTGCTCCTGCCAATGACGGGAAGCCTTTGATACCACAGGAAGATTCCTTCTATGACGACCCAGCAGATCTCGAAAGTTACGAGCTTGGAGATTTAATTAAAATCAGACGTACTCCTCATCAGCTTAGAGGTGTCTATATACCCATTTCAGTGAAGAATTCATGGCAAATAATGGTCAGATCTTCTGATGTATTCGGCAATGCAACTGCCATTGTATCAACTATAATTGAGCCTTTCAATTCAGACCCAAGTAAGTTAGTTACGTACAATATGGCTGAGGACGCTGCTGCTGAAAACTGTGCACCCTCGTATTCTATTTTGTATGGAGCAAATATGGATACTCTTGTTGCGCAAATTGAAATGTACTTTATCCAGAGTGCCTTAAACAAAGGTTGGTGGATAGTCATCCCTGACTATGAAGGAAAGAATCTGGCCTTTACCGCTGGTAGAAAGGCAGGTAAAAGTGTTTTGGACTCGATCAGAGGAACTCTCAAGACTGCTGAATATACTGGAATGAATGAAGATCCCGACGTTGTCATGTGGGGCTATAGTGGAGGATCTATAGCAACCAGTTGGGCAGCTGCGTTACAACCATCTTATGCTCCAGAATTAAAACCTTTACTTCGTGGAGCAGCATACGGAGGATGGGCAGCTAATATCACAGAAACTATTGTTGTATGTGACAATTCAGTGTACGCAGGCTTGATTCCAAATGGTATCTGGGGATTATCTAGAGAATACCCTGAATTGGAACCAAAAGTCGAGTATTATATGAACCCAGCTCGGTTGGCTAATTATATCTCCGTTAGTACAAATTGTTTGGTGGGATCGATTCTTGCTACAGCTTACGCTACGATATTTGATGGGGCTGCTGAAGATTTACTTTGGTTTCCAGCAGCTTATGGTATATTTGAAGACCCGGTTGTGAACAAAATATTAGCAAACACCACTTTAGGAATGGATGAAAGTGAGATGCCTGAAATCCCTATTTTTGTCTATCATGGTCTTGACGATAACATTGTACCTCTGAACAACACTTTTAGGATGTATGACATTTGGAGCAAAGCAGGTATCAGCTCCATGGAGGTTAGTATAAGTAATGGAACACGTCATATCACCGAGATGCTTCTTGGTGTTCCAGCAGCAATGACTTGGCTCCAAAAGGCGTTCAACAATGACACCATTGATGGAGCTCTGCTCACATATAGATCAAGCAATTTGGATTACCCAGACGTAGAGCCTCAGATCATTGATTGGGTGATTGGAGCTGGAAGGACCATACTTAATACAAACTTAGGACCACTTGTTTCTTCCGATGGTGTATACATATCAACGTTAACCAGTACACAGGGAGATGGAAATACTACAATAAGTAGTAATCCTACCTTAAATGAGAGAGGAACAGAAGATTTTGATGAGATCCTCGAAATGTATCTTGAAGATCTTTACATGAATAAGAAGAAGAGAGGGTTCTTTTAAAAGTTTGAAGAGAGAATTCAAAAAGAAAGAGATGTGATCAAACGTTTCTTCATCCAGATTGAATACCAGCAACTAGACTAATTTTGGGTCTTTCTTTGCATAAATAGAAACGCATAAATTTGATTCTTTAGATAAAATAAACATTTTTTTAGCATTCTTTATTAAGCTTAAAGTTTCGGATTAAGCATACTTTGGGCCAAGCTTTGCCTTTTGAAACATTTCAACTATTGTATTCGATGTCTATTTCTGAGAATATCAAGCATAGGCAGACTGAAAATCAGCCAGGGAAATAAGTATTAAACCAACTCTGAAGATTTGGATATCAATTAAATAGAGGAAGAAGATTGAAGATTCATGAAGCACGTACCAATTTTGGTCTGGTCTTTCAATTCTATTCTGCACTCAGTTTTCTATTAAATGCAACAAAATCAACCTGGGCTGAGGAAGTTGTTACAGAGCTTCTACTGAAACAGTTTACAAGAGACATAGACAAATCTGACTTCCCAGGTTCTCTTCACTATATCTTAAAAGAAGCTTTTGGGCTCACATATGATAGATGAAAGTATTGATATTAGGCAGTTAGAAAGTCGGGATTGATTTTGAGCACTTAGATATCACAGTTGATAAAGTTCGCTTACCGCGAAATGTAGAATTTACTAGCTACCTGCTATTTCATTCTACACTCGCATCAAAGACAAAACCCCAGAGACATCCAATAACTGGAGCAAGAGATACACGAATAGATAGAGGGGTTTAGAGATGTATTCGTGGTCAATAGAGATAAACAGCGATATTTGATACAGAGTGGAGTTTAAAAAGATCTGTTTCACACTCTTTTTTGTTCTTTTTTTTTTTTTTTTTTTTTTTTTTACAGTTGTATGAACCTTCTGACACCTCTCTTTCATTATTATCCAGACAAGTTCTTAAAGATCCAATATTTCTCTCTCCTACCAGCTATCGCGACTAGCATGTGTGAGTATCCAATTAGCAAGTAGGAAAGAAATCTTCAAAAACTGAAGATCTCAATCCAAACTAAGAGGAAAATGCCGTTGCACTGTCTATGTGGTGGATTACTTTTGGACAAAGTTAATAAGAAGAGAAAGAAAATTAATTGCAGGAGGGAAATTTTTCACTCTTCTTTATAGAAGTGAGATGCCCGTCCGGGTAAATACCCTCTCCACTTAAGTGTAGGTCAACCTGATGGCCACGGACTGCATACAGAACACAAAGTAGGATGGGAATAGCCAAAAAAAAAAAAGAATCGAGCTGCAATGTAAACACAGACGAAGTCCAGACAAGCCGAGTAAACAAGCCAAATCTTTGCTAAAGATGTCATTGTTTGGATCCTTGAATACTGGAAACACCAACACCACGGCATCGAGTGGAAATAGCACAATCCTAGGTAATAATAATGGCAATAGCACCACCAACACTACTAGCTCTGGTGCCAATGCATTACCTTCCACCGCCAGCAAGCAGATTGGATCAGGTTCTCTCCTTAAGGACCTTCTTGAATCGGCCAGCAACTTCCCCAAGTACGACCTGATTTCAGATCTAGGCCCTATCCAATTGACAGTCCCTGAATTGCAGAAGAAAACGAACCAGCTCCGTCGCCATGCAGAGAAGTCTCCTACTTCGTACACGAGGGCCCACTACTTGTTGGCATCTAGTGGAATTTCAGCTGAGGACATCGAGACCGAGTTGAACTCGCTTAGCACGCAAGAGATTCAGAACAACTTCTATGGTGGCGGTTTTGGAGGCGGATTCGGAGGCGGATACCATGGTCCCAAGGGAGGCTTCGGTGGAGGCTTTGGAGGAGGTTTCGACTGGGACGACAACAAGGGAGGCTCGCACGGTACCCCACTTGGTGGACTTCATAAAGGAACAAATGGAAACCTAGATGAGTACCTTGACGGCAAGAAAGACGAAAATATCTTGGCTGCCATTGAGCTGTCTTTAACGTCAGCCTCGAAGGATTTTGATAACTTTGTGGCTAGAAACATCTCGATCGACTGGAGAGTTCGCAAGGATGAGTTGAGGAAAACATTTGGCATAGCGACCAGTGCGAGTTCTTGGGGCTCCAGCTCGGCGAGCAAGAACCTGAACGAAGACACCACTGCGTTTAAAAGTATCAATAAGGAGAGTTTCTCATGGAACAAGCCTGATTCCTACAACTACCACCTCCTTTCAGCGCTCAATTCAAAACCATCTTCATCTTCGTATTCATCTAAGCAATTGACCAGAGACAAGTTCGAGAGTCATGGTCAGATTGTGTACCAATTGAACGAGGCCAGGCTCTCGGAGCAATTTTTTCCTCTTGCAATGAGCTTTGAAGAGGTCAGTAAGATGAATTCAGACCTCAAATCGAGACAAGTAGGAGACTCTTGGAGAATCTTAGTCAACTTGACCGAAGAAAAGACATCCAAGGTGAGCCAAGAGAAAAAATTCAGTGATGTTCCCTACAAGCACCTGATAATAAGAACAAGCAGAGCATATTTGGAGAACCAATTTTATGACTATATTGACCACTTCTACAACAAGGATGAAGATAAGAACAAGTTACCTCCTACAAATGTTAATAAGGTGATCCACTTCATCAACAAAGTGACCAAATTTGAGGGCAAGGATAATAGCAACACGTTGCTAATTAATGGAGTGCCAATCTGGGCATTGATCTTCTACCTTCTCAGATGTGGACTCTACTACGAGTTAAATGATATTGTAGCCAAGAACCAATCTTCATTTGACAAGTTTGATAAAAACTTCCCAGTATACTTGAAGAAGTACTTACACGAAGGTAAGAACTGCTTGCCAGTTGACCTTGGAGAACGCCTTCAAGGAGAGTTCAACCAACAATTCCAATTTATTAATGAAGACTTAGTAGACACATATGACACTTACAAGTTCAGTGTTTACAAGATTATTGGAAAATGTGATTTAAGTAGAAAATCCTTACCACATTCCATAAATTTAAGCATTGAAGACTGGTTATGGTTCCATCTCAGCTTGATTAATGAGCCTGAAGGTGATGTAAATGGAAGTGCTGCTGCGGCCAGTTCTTCGACTCTTATATTTGAAACTTATACCCTTGATGATTTACAAAAGAAGGTGATCCTGTTGGGCTCGAAGAAATTCAACGCATCGTCCAACAACCCCTTGTACTTGAAAAGCTTGTTGTTGACTGGGCTTTATGAGCTTGCAGTCCAATACACATACGAGTTTATTGATGAGTGTGATGCAGTTCATTTGGCCATAGGTTTAGCCTACTATGGCTTATTGAAGACGTCCACCAACATCAGAGGAGTGAAGCAGGATAATTTGATGATCATTAACAGCGATGGAGAATTCGAAATCAACTTTAGCCGTTTATTAGGGAGTTACACCCGTACTTTCAAGATATCTGATCCTAAGGTAGCCTGCCAATATGCCATTTTGATGGCTATGGAAGGTGGAAACAATGTTACCATGAGTCACGAGGCCATCAAGGAACTTATTTTAATTTCAAGAGAGTTCGGTATGTTATTGGGCTCCATTAATCCGGTAAACGGCGAAAGACTGCCAGGAATTTTGGAAAGCCAAAGATCTCTTATTTTATTGCCAGATTTAGAGACCTTTTACCAAGTTATAATAGAAAAACTGGCAAATAGATGTGAAGAAGAAGGTAGAATCTTTGATTCCATTTTGCTCTATCAATTAGCCCAAGAATACAATACTGTCATTGTATTATTAAACAAGTTATTGGGAGAAATACTTTCAACTACGCCACTTGACCAAGCATTACTAGTGGAAGGTGTGGATACTGCTGATAACAATGTTATATTGTTAGCTAAACATATCCTCAACACATTTAACAAGAATGCACGCATATTAGATCTGGTTTCACCTACAAAGAAGGATAGTTGTGCTACATTAATTTCAATTGTCGAGGTAAGATCGGCGTTTTTGAATAAGGATTGGTCATTGACTTTGCTGAGAATTTTGGATTTGGAAATCATTCCTATTAATGCGAAGCTGGATTTGATTACGATAAGGAAGAATGCAGAATTGGTTCCAAACTCATTGGATGAGAGTGTTATAAAGGTTATTCCATCGTTATTGATAATGATTATGACCAGTATTTCACAATTACATTATTCCATTTTGACCCAGCACTACAACACGGCAGGTAATCAGAAGGAAGAATTGGAGAGACTTCACAAGATGGCAAAGAACTGTATGGTTTACGCAGGGATGGTTCAATACAAGATGCCCAGGGAAACGTACAGTTTGTTGGTGAACCTTGAAGCACTTTTGTAAAAAAAGCGAAGAAGCGAGTGCGAGAAAGCCGCATGGGGTGCAGCAAATATATATGCATATATAGTGAAGGAAGTCAAAATAAAACACACTAGACAAAGTATGTGAACATGCCAGCCTTCTCACCAGCTAAATGAAAAACAGCGGTATAGCAATTCTCTTTCTCTTTCTTTTTTGCATACCTACTTTAGCATGCATATGTGTAGCGACCTGTATAACCTCTTAACTTAGTGATCCAAACTCGGACTTTGGCCCAACCTGTTTACTCCGAGCAAGCTACGCGCACTGCTTGAAAAATTTCGGGCCCCCACCACCAATGAGCAAAGCATATGGCTGTCAGCAGTAACCACCTACTCCGGATAACAGATACTTCGACGAGTAAATCATGGTGGAAAACCAGTGTCACCTCCGAACTCTAATTTCACCTCAATTGGCCCCGCCCCCTCCTTTCCCATTTTCCTCTTTTCAGAACTCAAATTGCCAATTTTCCACGCTTCTAACCGCCTTGATCCAGCCTGTATGTAGCGAACTCACAAAATCGAATGTTTTGATTTCTGTCACACTCTTTTTCCAAGAACGAAGGACCTAGGACTGCAACAGCTAGACACTAAGAGGTAAAACAGCGTAGTTTGATTACCCAATGAAGAGGACGTCCGAGTCAAAACCGTCCTCCACTCCCCCAGGGCCCGCAGCTGGCCGCAAGGATCCAGCGCAGGGTTCTGAAGACATTCGTAGTCAGTTGTCAGATATCCAGAAGAGACTCTTCAGCTCGCGGTCCAAAAACTCACCATTGAAACCCAAGAACAGCAATGTAGCGCACGACCCCAAGCAAGTATCTCCACTGTCAAGAATAGACTCCTCTTCTCTAGGCAGCCCTGCGACCCCATCTGGTGGTGCAATGCCGTCACTTGTTTCACACGGGAAGCACATGATACCCCAGCCTTCTCCGTCACTTGGGCCTGATAATAAGGGGAATGATATGAACTTCGTAGTAGGGCTCAGTGAGAACCTTCTCACCGAATGTAGAAGGCTTAACGCGGACAACGCCAAGTACAAGTCGAAGTTGAAGGCAGCTGTGGAAGAATTGAACAGGTATAAGGACGAGAACTCTACATTGAAGAGCTCGAGAAGCGCAGCTCTTGGCGCAGAAGACGAACTCAAGAACAAAAACTGGGAGCTCGAGGCCATGTTGCAGTCGGTTAGCGACAAATTAAGCGCCGAAGTGTCGGAAAGAGCCAAGCTAGACAGGGCCAGACAAGAACAGACGGTGAGGTTCACCGAAGCTCAAAAAGAGAACGACGAGCTCAGAATTGAAAGAGAGAGGCTCACGGAAGAGTTCAAGGCATTACAGCAGTCCTCAACAAAAGAAATACTGGAATTGAACGATGCTGTGGAAGCACTCAACGACGAAAACGACAAGCTACACTTAAAAGTAGAGGCTGAAACTGCAAAAGCAACAGCGTCTGAGACGGCTTTGAAAGCACTCGAGGCTGGTGATGCACTGAAATTTACGAACAAGGGCCAAAACTCTGACGATACCCCTATTGGCCCCACTATCACTGAGTTTGACTACTCTAATATTGAAGATCTCGACAGTGACAGCATCGATAATCTCTTGAAGGATACTGCAGATCCAGTTTCCGCTCTGCACAACACCTCCTCGGACCCTGCTTTAGAATCCGAGACACTAAGAGCATCTTTGGCTCATTCGCATAGAAACAATGCCAAGTTGAGAAGCTTGGTATTGAAGTTGAGAGAAGAAAGCTTTTCGTCTAAGGACGGTGATAAGTCAGTATCTACTCCAGGTGGACAGAGGAAGAAGTTGAGGAAAGGAGCAGCAACAGCAGCGGCTTCCTCTGACCGCAGCACATCTCTCATAGCTAATTCCAACAGAAACTCCACCTTACTCTCGCCTTCCAAGAGGAATTCCAAGTTCTATGTTCTTGAAAACTCAGATCAAACTTTTGGAGCAGATGACAAGTGGGAAGACTTTATCGGGAACAATATAACTCACGAAACTAGCCCCTCTAAGACCAAGAGCAAGGTGATGGATACCTTGCCTACATTGATAAATTCAGACTCAGAAGATTCGGAAGAAGATACTGCAAACACAAACTTTTCCACTGATGTTATCAATGGAAAGCAACTGATTGAGGAGTATGCTAGGCAAAACAACCTTGTGCTTCTTCCAACAGAAAGATATGAAGAACTTACTAAGATCGAGACTGAATCCACTACTACCAAGGATGATGCCCTTTCCGATGACAAGCTTACAGCTATTGCTAAGAGTCGAGGCTTGATATTGCTCTCTACGACGTCACATCAAGCTCTTTTGGATGAAGAAACAATGAAGAAAAAGCTTGAAAGTAAAGGACTCGTAACAATTACAAGTAAAGAGCATGTTGATCTTCTTAACACCTCGTCCTCGTATCGTAACCCAACGAAGGAGTTCATCGAGAAGGCGGCTTCAAATACTCTAGGAATGGACGTTGTGGATAAGGAGGAATTATCCTTATACAAAAAGACCTTTGAGAACTACCTGTCACCTTCACAAGTGTACCTCAGCTCCAAGTCTCGTGATTTATACAAAATGAGTCTCATTCCCGAAGATGACTTGGTTAAGTACAAAAATACTGAAATAGACCATGAGAGACCAAGTAAGGCATACCTTACGCAGAAGGCCAATGAAATAGGGTTAATAGTTTCACCTAGTGCGTTCTATGATGAGCTCGTCAAGAAAGCAAACAAACCAGATATTGAACATCTTACTAATAAAGCAGGAGAAATGGAATACGAAATAATAGCGAAGAAAGAGCTTGATTCGTTGAATAGACAATTGAAGAATCCTACACCGGATGAAATATCACGTATGTTGGAAGGATCTGAGTACAAGATGGTTGAGAGCAAAGAATTAGAAGCTCTTAGAAACCCAAGCGTTGATCACGTAAAAGAATTGGCTTCTAAATTCGAGCTTGAAACTATTCCTAATGAAGATTATGCCAAACTTATAAACCCTGACATGGAAGCTATTGCTAATCTTCCTGCAGTTCAAAACCATGCTATTGTTCCTCAAAAGGAGTATGATGCGCTTCACCTTTTAGCTCATGAGCCCTCTTTAAGTCATGTCAAATCGAAAGCTGAAAATCATGGTTTGGTTTCTATGTCTAGGGACGAATATACTGATCTCTATAAGAGAGCAAATGATCCAACGCAAAATCAAATTGAGCAAATGTGTTCTAAATTAAACCTCGCAAGCATTTCGACTGCTGAACTTGATGCCTTAAAGGAATTGGCGAATAATCCGTCCATTAACCACATGTCATCGAAAGCCAAGAATCATAACATGGTCTTGGTTGAAACCGGCGAAAATGATAAATTGCATGAGCTTGCACATAATCCAGATGAATCTCATATTCGGAACATAGTGAATAAGAACCACAAAGGACTTGTATTACAGACAAAATCTGAACATGATACTTTAACTCAGCCCCCTCTTGATAAAGTTAAGTTGCTTGCTGAAACTTTCGGCTCATTAGTTGTGAAAAAAGATGATCTCGAAGTCTTAAAGAAAACATCGCAAAATCCTGATCTTGAATTTTTGAAGAAAAAATCTGAAGAGCAAGGCTATGAAGTGGTGGAGAGCAAGGTTTACGAATCATTAAAGAATCCATCATTGAGTTCTTTAGAAAAATTAGCAAGTGGTTTCGGGTATATTGTTCTTGATAATTCGGAGCACAAGAAACTTTCTAATCTTGCACTTTCTCCTTCAATTGAGCACATCCAAGAAAAAGCAAAAGAGAATGGTTTGGTAGTGTTACCCAACAAAGAGCATGATGAACTCTACACTTTGGCACATTCTCCATCCGACTCTCACGTACAACAAAAGTCTAAAGAATTGGGAATGGTAGCATTAGCTCAAAGTGAACATGATAAACTTTCAGAAATGGCTCACTCACCTTCGATCGAGCACATAAGGGAGAAGGCAAATGATCGTGGATTAGTAGCCTTATCGGTAGATGACCATAAAACACTTACTGATTTGGCTCATTCTCCAAAAATAGATCATGTTAGAAAGAAAGCAAAGACTCATGGATTTGTCATTCTTGAAGAAAAGGAACATTTTGATCTTGTCGAACTTTCTAATAAGCCTACGGCCAATCATGTCAAAGAAAAAGCAAAAGACCTCGGCTTGGTTACATTATCAAATGACGAACATAAAGCTCTCACTGATCTTGCACATGTGCCATCTATTGACCATGTTAGAGCGAAAGCAAAATCTCACGGATATGTTACTCTTCAAGAGAAGGAACATCAAAATCTCAATGAACTTGCTCACTCTCCAACGTTTGAACATTTGAAGGAAAAATCCGAAAAACTAGGCTTGATTGTTTCTACCAAAGATTCCCAAGAAGAGCTCTTAAGAAAGGCTGAAAATCCAAGCGTTGATGAAATCAAAGACTATGCTAAGAAGCTAGACCATTTAGTAATTTCTTTGGATAATCACAAGCAGTTGGTCGAATTGGCACACTCTCCTTCTCTTGATCACCTCAATGAAAAGGCTAAAAAGCATGGCTTAGTCACTATTGAAGAAGACAAATTGAAAGAGATTATGTCCTTAGCAAACACTCCTTCAGTTGATTATATTGAAGAAAAAGCAGCTAATTTAGGACTCGTTGTCTTGCCTAAGGCTAAACACAGTGATCTATTAAATCTTGCAAACTCCCCTAAGGAAGAACATATCAAAGAGAAGGCTACTATCCTTGGCTTAAGTACTATAAGTATTGCGGAGCACAAGGAATTACTTCTGCTTGCTCATTCACCTCCAGTTGAACACTTAAGTGACAAAGCTAAAGAAATTGGCCATGTTACGATACCAGAGGAAAAGTACAAGTCCATCAATGAACTTGCTTACAATCCACCTGTGAAACATGTGAAAGAGAGGGCCGAATCAGTTGGCCTTATTCCAATGGCTGCAGAAGAACACAAAGCTCTCTACGCTCTAGCTCATACACCTTCAATTGAACATATTCGAGAGAAGGCAACTGAAATGGGGCATGTTGCCATAGATGCTGGTGAGCTTGAATCATTAAAGGAAAAAGCAAACTCTCCAAGCGTAGAGCATATCAATACAAAAGCAAAGAAATTAGGATTGATCGCATTATCGAAAGAGGAACATTCAGAACTTTCCAGTTTGGCCAATTCTCCTTCTGCTGATCACATAACTACCAAAGCAAGAGAACTCGGGTTAGTTGCTTTGCTGGACGATGACCACTCGAAACTTCATAAAATGGCACATTCTCCAACCATTGCACACATAAATGAGAAGGCCAGTAAACATGGTTTAGTTACTTTGCAAGAAGGAGAGCATGAAGCACTTTCCACTCTTGCACATATTCCGCCTGTGGAACACATAGTACAGAAGGCAAAAGAAAATGGCATGGCTACTTTAACAGTAGATGAATACAAGCAGCTTCAAGAGCTTGCACATTCTCCTTCACGTACTCACTTAGATGAGAAATCGAGGGAACTTGGGTTGATTGTCTTGTCCAATGAAGACCATGGTAAACTTGTTCTGCTCTCATCCAATCCACCTATCGAGAAGGTGAAGGATATGGCAGATAAGCATGGATATACCATTATACCAGTCAATGATTATGAAAATTTATCTTTGTTGGCTAATTCCCCATCAGCCGAACATGTTAGCTTGAAAGCTAAAAATCATGGCTTGGTTACCGTTCCAGAAGTCGAATATAAAGAGTTATCTACTCTGGCACACAATCCTTCAGTTGATCATATCACCAAGAAGGCGGATGATCTTGGTTTAGTGGTGCTTCCTCAAGAAGATTATAACACTCTTTCTACATTAGCAAATGAACCTACAGCTGATCATATTACTGAAAAAGCAGAAGCTCTTAATTTATCTGTTATCAATTCGAAAGATCTTACTCAGTTGAGAGATTCCTTGAAAAATCCTACTAGTGAATACTTGCTTGAACATGGCAGTAAGCAAGGTAAAGTCATCATCTCTGAAGCGGAGCACCATGATTTGCTCAATCCTTCTTCTGATTGGGTCGAACTGAAAGCTAAAACTTTCGACTTGGTCACTTTGAAGAAAGATGACCATCTCACGTTAACAAACAATGCCAAAAATCCCTCTTTGGGTCATATCAAAGAAAAGGCTAAGGACTTAGGATATGTGATTTTGCAATCAGATGATCATGCATCCCTTTTGAACCCCTCAAAAGAGACTTTGGAAAAACATGCTCAAGAATCACATTCATCTACTTTAGTAGATAAATCTGAACTCGATCAATTAAAGCACTCTATTGAGCTTCCAAGTAAGGATTATCTTTCAGAAAAGTCGATGGAAATGGGTTTCTCTTTAGTTGATTCTTCTGACTTGAAGAAATTGATTGTCGATGCTAACGAGCCTAGTATCAATCATATTAATGAAAAAGCTAAATTGGTTGGTTTGGTAACGATGACTTCTCACAAGCACGATCAAATGGTAAGCAAGATTGACCATCCAACGAAGGATTACTTATTTGAAAAAGCAAAGACTTACAATTTGTCACTTATTAATGATGATGAACTTGAGCTGCTCAGTAAAATTAAGGAAGCTCCAACTTTAGAGTTCATTGAGAGCAAAGCAGAAGACTTGGATTTAGTTGTACTTTCAAAATCTGAGATCAGTGATCTTCGAGCACAGTTGGCAGAACCTTCTCGTGAATTTATTTCCGAGAAGGGAAAAGCTTTAAATCTTTCAGTTTTAGCAGAAGAGGAATACAAATCCCTTCAGCAAAGCATAGAGTCACCTTCAGTTGAGTTTTTGGAATCAAAAGCAAAACAGAATGGACACGTTTTGATTACTAACAAAGAATTTCAAACCCTTGAAAAGGCATCTAATGCCCCATCTATAGAATTCTTGAAATCACATGCTGCTTCTAACGGATATGTACTCACATCTCAAGAAAAGTTTGAATCACTAAGTGCTTTAGTGTCATCTCCATCTCGTGAACATATTCAAGAAAAGGCAGAATCTGCTGGACTTATAGTCATTCCACAGCAAGATTACGATGATCTAGTAACGAAATCAACAAAACCTTCTGTTGATCAAGTCACCAACTTTGCTAAAGGGCTTGGAATGGTTGCGATAACTGGGGCAGCACTTTCTAAGTATACCAATCCTACTTTGGAAGAAGCAACTGCTCATGTGAAGAAAAGAGGAATGTATGTTATTAATGATGATCAGCATAAATCCTTGAACCTGCCATCCATTGACTACTTGACTAAGAAGCTAGCAGATCATAAACTTTGTGCAATTGGATTCTCAGAATTGGAGCTTTTGAAACATAAAGTAGAATCCCCCAGTGAGTCTTTCCTCAAAATGCATGTAGAGAAGAGTGGAAAGACAGTTGTTGAAACAGAAGAATACAGTAAACTCAAGTCTAAGCTTGAGAAACCTACAGAGGAATACATCAAGGAAAAGGCTCAATCTTTGTATGGCCAAGTGGTTTTGTCAGAAGCTGAATATGATAACTTAGTTGATCCAACTTTGGAAGCTGTCTCTGAACAAGCTTCAAAACATGGGCAGTCATTGATGGATAAGAGCGACTTAGAATCACTCAAGAAAAATTATGAAAATCCACCTATTGACTACTTAAAGGACAAGGCTAGAAGCATGAAGTTTGTACTTCTTTCTAGTAGAGAGCATGAGAAGCTTACCGAATCTATTGAGACTCCAACATCTTCTTATCTCTCTGAAAAGGCTAGTAGAGCAGGCTTGGTAGTTGTTGATTCAAAGATTCACTCTGAGATTCTTGAACTTGCCAATAATCCATCTCAAGACCACATTACTGAGAAGGCCTCTAGTTTAGGATTTGACTTGATAGACAAGCAACATCACAAGTCATTGAGAGAACCTTCCATTGCAGATCTTGATACTAATGCAAAGAAGTATGACCATGTGATTATTCCTGAAGCAACTTATTCCGAACTCCTTAATCCAAAGGTGGAAGATCTAACATTGAAGGCACAAAATCATAAGCACGTTGTTATTCCAGTTGCAGAACACAAGGCTCTTCTTGAACCTACTATTGACGAAATCAACAAGCATGCACAAGCTCGTAAACATGTTGTGATTCCAGTCTCAGATCACACTGCACTACTTGACCCTTCGGTTGAAGCTCTACAAGGCAAAGCACAAGCACATAATCACGTCCTTATACCGACCTCAGAACACAAGGCTCTACTTGAACCTTCTGTTGAAGCCCTTCAGAGAAGAGCACAAGCACATGATTACGTTGTCATTTCGGCTTCCGAACATAAGGCTTTGCTTGAACCTACCGTTGAAGAACTCGATAAGAAAGCAAGTGGACATAAACACGTTGTAATTCCTATATCAACACATGAATCCCTCCTTTCTCCTTCATTGGAACAGTTGTCTAACGCAGCAAAGGACCATGACCATGTCATTTTACCATCAAAGGAGCACAATACTTTGCTCCATAACTCTTCCAAGTCTGTTGATGAGAAAGCCAGCGAATTAGGCTTGGTGGTTGTCATTGCAAGTAAGTTTAAAGAATTAGAAGATCAGATTGAGTCGCCTACACCTGAGTACTTGGCAGCTAAGGTGAAATCAAATAGTGCTTCGGTGATTGATGATTCAGAATTACGAACTCTTAGATCTAAAGCTGAAAGAACTTTACATGATCTTGCTAAAGAAAATGAAGACTATACTGTATTATCCAATGAAGAATACAAGGTGCTTGTCACTCCTGACGTCGACTATTTGAAAGAAAAAGCAAAATATCACGGCTATGAAGTCATTTCAGAAGAGTACATTCAAAAACTCCGTAATCCAGCGTTCCATGAGTTAGAAACAAAACTACAAGTAGATCATGGCCACTCGGTCGTCCCTGAACTCGAGCTTTTAAAGTTAACAGAATCCATGAATGAATCACTTGATGTGAAGGCAGATCGAGAGGGTAAAGTAATTATTTTAAAGCAAGATTTTAAGGATTTAGAATCACCATCACTTGAAAAGTTGTCTACTCTCTCTGAGCATCACGATCATGTTCTTTTACCGAAAAGCGCTCTTGAAGAACTTAAATCCCCTTCGTTATCGAGTTTGACTAAACTTGCTGAGGAGAAAAACCATGTCATATTATCAAATGAGGAACATAAGCAACTTCGAGTACCGGATTTAGGGATTATATCCAAACATGCCAAGTTGAATGAACATGTATTGTTAAGTGAACAAGTATTTGAAAAATTGAGCAAGGATGCGTCTGAAACACTTGAAAATAAAGCAAAAGCGGAAAATATGATTCTTTTATCGCTGGAACAGCATACTAACCTTCTTGAAGCTGTCAGTTCTCCTGAACTTGAGTACCTCAAAGAAAAGTCATTGATTCATAAGAGCGTAGTTGTTCCACAAGTCGAGCTAGATGGTTTGAGGGCCGAAGCAAGTAAATCTCTCGATGATAGGGCAAGAGAAAATAATTTGATTGTAATTTCTCAATCAGATCATGAAATTTTGACTGAATCGGTTGAGGCCAAGGCTGAGAAGTTAAACAAACATGTTGTAGATAAAGAAGTATTCAATAACATGGAAGATAGAATCAAAGAATCTTCCACCTTGTCATTCATTAATTTGAAAGCATCACATTTAGGTTATGACGTTATCGCGCTGGATGAGTTAATGAAAATCAAGGAGACAGCAAATGAATCGTTAGAAAAGAGAGCTGTTAGAGAAAACAAGAAAATATTGACTGCAGAAGAATTCGATTATCTTGATGCTCCAACCCTAGAAAGAATCGGCCAAATTGCTTCTAAGTTAGGCTATTCCGTAATAGCTTCCAGCACTTTGACCAATTTAGAGCAAAGTAATGCGGATTTGAGTTCAAAGATAGAAGGTAATCAATTGTTGACATTTGAAGAGTATAACCAACTTGTTTCACCTCCAATTGAAATGTTACAGGATCGTGCAGCAAAAGCCAATTTAGTGCTTGTTACTCACGAAGAAGCAGAAGACCTTGCAAAATCTTTAGAGGATAAAGCTCAGGAAGCTGGTATGTTGGTAATTTCAAAGGAAGAGCTTGAAGATTTGAAGAAGGGTCCATCTCTTCTGGATATTTCCAAACATGCTTTAGGTTTTGGCAGCGTAATAGTTGCAACAACCGAATTCAATAAATTGAAACAATCCCACGAAAGTGCTCTGAAGGGTGTCGTTCTTTCCAAAAAAGAGTACGATAGTTTGAAAGATCTTGAATCAACAGCTGCTGCTAGTAAGCTTGTTCCTCTTTCTGAGTACACAGAATTACAGAACTTGAAGGAAAAGGCAGCTACAAACAAATTTGTATCACAAGAAGAATATGATAACTTGAAGGAAATTGAATCTAGACTTAAAGATGGCACTGTTGTTCCACTTACAGAGTATGAATCCTTGAAGAAATTGGAAGCTGAAGCTAAAAATAGCAAGATCATACCATTAGATCAATATGAAGAAATGAAAGAGCTTCAGAAAAAGATGGAAGGTTGTGAAGTTATCCCAAGCTTTGAATACTCCAACTTAAAAGCTATGGAAAGTAAAACTTCTGCTGGAAAGCTTCTTTCTTCTTCTGAATATGACGAATTACTAGTCCTTGCCAATAAACCATCGATCAGCCACATCAAACAGCATGCTGAAGTTAATGGATTTGCTATTTTGCCTAAGGATGAATTGAGTATATTAACGTTGAACAGCAACAAATCTATCGATGAGCACGCATCTGAAACAGGACATGTTGTATTGAATAAAACAGAATATGCAGAGCTTACTGCTGAATTAACTGCTGAAGACTTGAAAAGTAAAGCCAGCAACTTGGGTTACCATGTAATCACATTGAGCGAAGCTGAAAAGACAATACATGATAAAGCGAAGGCTGAAGGTATGGTTGCCATTACTGTTGAAGAATACAGCAAGCTATCGGCTGCTCCTCAGAGCTTGGACGAGATGAAGAAAGAATTGAAGGAAAATTATGGATTAGAAGTACTTGAGAAACCTACTTTCGATGAGTACGTCAAAGACAAGCAAGCATCAGCTAAGTTTGCAGATGCAGAGAATTCATTTGTTTTGGATAAACAAGAGTTAGAACAAAGTGCTTCTAGGTTGGGGCTTAGCGTCTATTCGGATGAACAATTGAAAATCTTAAAGGCTGAATTCTTAGATTTGCATACGAAGGAGAATTCATTGGCATTGATTCCTGAATCAGAATACATTGGTTTGAAGCAGCAATTAGTGCAAAAGGATAGCGAAATTCACAATTTAAGATCTCCTCAACAAGAACCAGTTACTAAAGAAGTTATCATGGAAAAACTGGGTGCTTTCAATCTTATTGCGATTGATAGAGAAGAATACACTAAGTTGAAGGAACTGTCTGAAGCTACTAAGACTTTGGATAATACTTCAATTCCTCCTTCAGTGCTTTCTGAGGAAGAGCTTAAGATTCGAGCTTCTGAATTAGGTCTAACAATTATACCAGAAATACAGTATATGGATTACAAAAAGCAGTCCAGGGTATTGGAAGATAAGCAGATTTTCACTTCAGCTGCTTCTAAATTAGGGTTAATCGCTGTTCCAGAGTCTTCGTTTATTCCGACCAATGTCTTGAGTGTACCTGAGGCGGATAAAGTAACTCTTATTCCTAATTCCTATTACGCAAAGCTCTGTAAAGTTGAGAGCTTAAATATCGAAAAGGTAAACGATGAGATATTTAAGAAATATGCTGAAAAGAGAGGCTTCAAACTTGCTGATGAAACTATCTCACCTCCTATTGTTGATGAGAAATTAGGAGGGAAAGCCACTCCACCAGGGGGAAGTCCTGATATTCCACAAGAAAAATTCACTACACCTCCAACACGTATCTCTCATGTGCCCTCTACAACAAAGTTGAGAACTCCGCAATCTTCTGGAAATGGAAGTAGGCATTTGAGTAAGTTACACATGCCAAACTCCTCCTCTGCTGCTTCCATTTCCTCTAAAGTCTCTCTTCATTCGAGAGCTCCTAGTCTTTCGGATACAATTCACACTACTGGTGGATTTTCTATGGCAACCAATGTTTCATTGACCGACAAGTCCATGATTCCTGCTATTACTCAGGTTGTCATTGGTGAGTATTTATTTAAGTACTACCGTCGTTTAGGTCCTTTGAGTTCAATCTCGGAAACCCGTCATGAGAGATACTTCTGGGTGCATCCATATTCTATGACGTTGTATTGGTCAACTTCTAACCCAATCCTTGGTAATCCAGAAGATGTTAGGACGCGTGCAGCTGCAATTGTAAGTGTCGAAAGTGTTGATGATAACAACCCATTGCCAGTTGGATTGTACCACAAGAGTATTGTGGTACATTCCCAAAACAAGACTGTGAAGTTCACATGTGCTACTAGGCAACGTCACAATATTTGGTTTAATGCATTAAGGTACATGTTAAACCGTAACTTGGAAGAGTTATCCTTCGATCCTGAAGAAACTTTCGACGAAAAGGAAGATTTCAAGACATTACCAGGTAAGGGTTTAGATGTAGAAGATCGGCAATTTTTCGAACAACAACAGACTGTTCCAATAGAGGAGGAGGATGTTGAAAACAATCACAATTCTCCTCAACACCACCATCGCCATCATGATAGTACACATAATAGAAAAATTGGATTGTACGACACTGGTGAAAGGCAGGCTTTGCCAAGAGCTCAATCCATGATTCTCAAGAATTCTACTTCTGGTGGACTTAAAAACTCTGCTTCCACTGGTAGATTGAGTTCGAGGTTCGGTTCTATAAGGGAAAAGAAATAAAAATAAAAAAGTGTGGAAGTTTGGAATGTTACAGCAAATTAGATATATAAAAATCATGCTAACAAAAGCGATCTAGTTCAGATTAGCTTGCAACTAATATAAACTAATAAACGACGAATATAATAAAGAAATTTTAGGTAATATTGTCCTTAATTGAGCATCTCTTCAGTTGTAGAGTATGTACCATTTGCTACTGGAGCATCAGCATTAGCGCGCGCGCTCATTTTGACCCGCTATTTTTCACTTTCAGCTACCGGGGGCTTTTGTTCAGTCACTAAAATGTAACATAAAGCCAAACAAAAGAGGTACTACACCAGAACCTTTGGATTTATAAAATTATGGACATGTATTGTCCCTTACAAAAAATATCAATAGTAATTTAATTCATTCCATTAAGTAGAAACCCTATAATCATACAAATAACCTTGCACAATACTAAATTCCCTGCCCTGGTGGAAGGACATACTCAAAATAATCAAACAGTATGCAAATCAGACCTCACAAGACGATCTTCATCAGTAGCAAGGGTCTTAATCTCAAAATTTCATAATTCTTCTCTCAGTTATTGCTTTTTATAAGTTTCTCTCGGGTTCTTTTTTTTCGTTTTTTTTGTTTTTCGGTCTCAAATCATTTTCCCATATATGGCCATATTTATTTGGCAGCAAGCAATTGAGTGAATTCAACAATATCAATTTCACCATCGTTGTTAGTGTCGGCTTCCTTGATCATTTGGTCAACGTCAGCGTCAGACAATTTTTCACCAATAGAGGTCAAAACGTGTCTTAATTCAGCAGCACTGATCTTACCGTCACCGTTTCTGTCGAAAACTTTGAAAGCCTCAGCAATTTCGGCTTCCAGATCAGTGTCCTTCATTTTTCTGGCCATCATGGTCAAAAACTCTGGGAAGTCGATAGTACCATCACTGTCGACGTCGACTTCATTTATCATGTCAGTCAATTCACTTTCACTTGGGTTTTGACCAAGAGATCTCATCACAGTACCCAATTCCTTGGTGGTGATCTTTCCATCGCTATCCTTGTCAAATAATGAGAAGGCCTCTTTGAATTCAGCGATTTGTTGTTCGGATAACTTTTCAGCCTGCGTTTCGTTAGTATTCATTGCAACCAATATTATTAACTGATACGTGAAAATTGAAAATATGACACATTTGACATAAAATAATGATAAAAAATGCAACCATTTATAGTTCAATGTGGTCCAATTTGCATTGGTAGTTATGTCTGCAAAATGAACAACAAGTTTTGTAACATTCGGATCGGTACATCCGGCGCCTCACTACTAATTGCAGCCCATTTGCTTCCGAAATTGATATCCTGCTTCTGTCTGCACAATATTTTCACATCCGTACTCTGCATTGATGTACTTACCATTGTTATTTGTAGTTCTGTCTAGTGATTTACAGTTATTAATAGATCGCCTTCAAACGTAGTACCTTTATTTTTTTTTGGCTCTTTTTTTTTTGAGCACTTGTTCCTGGGAATCATAAGAATTACCCACCACATGCAGGATTTATATTTTTTGGGGCAAGTTAATAATAGACGATGTCACACAAAGTGCAAAAGAAGAAGTATGCGAAAGGTGCATGGTGGGGCGAGGTAGGAAGCTACTTGTAGGAGAAGAAATAGGAGGAATAGTGTAGCACACTCCTCTGACTTACAGATCTTGTGACAGCTAACCGGCTTAATGGGTATCCCTTGGTCTTAAAGTTTTCCGTTTATTGACGTTGGTTCACAAAATTGATATATAGTTATTTGGTGTCATAATCGCTAGGAGGGAAGTATTTTGCAGCTTATTTTTTGCATATGGTGGCAATAATTCATCTACAACCTGTAGTATCACCTCTACAAGAAAGTACCCAGGAACCTCAGTCTCGACCACTTATAATATGTACTCGTATAGATTTATTCTTCTCACTGCATTTACGAATCGATGAGGTTCTTTCCCATATAATCAGATGGTGTCATGTTTCGCCTCTCCACCGCTAGATCATCGCAAGGCTGTTACACCCATGCAGTGTCCTGCATGGATCAAACTTTACTAAAAGAGTTCTAATCTTCAGCCACTGGTACTAAAACTATGCTGCACTTGATATCTTATTTGCCACATATATATTCAAACTTGTATCGATATCATTAGTATGTCCGTTGTACCAATAATACCCAAATGTCAATGTCAGTAATGGAAGATATTGACGAAGGAGATATCTCCGAATTTACCCAATCTCTTCGTTCTATGGATGATCAATCCTTCAACCGGTTTATCAAAGGCAGCATTACAGGAGCCTCAACTCCAATAAATGGTAAAATAAAACCACTATCTATAGAAAGCATACGATCATCGATGAGCCAAGACCCCTTTGATGATGGTTTGGATAGTGTGCTCATGAATATAGAAGTTCCAAAGGAGAAGCTTGATGAGCCAAAATCTATCATCGGAGATAAGAATTTGATAGTTGAGAGTCTTCCCAATGGCGACCTGCAAGTAGTTGGAGATACTGACGATGATGATGACGACGATAATGAAGAAGAAATAGGTAGTGATAATAGAGAAGACCAAAATGCTAACTCTACCCCTGATACAACTATAGGCAAACTTCATGGTTTTGGTGATTATGCAACGTACTTCGGAAATAAGGTGGCTAAACAACAAAAGGCAGATCAAGATTACGTTCTTTGGGAAAAGAAACGAAGAAAGGGCCGAAATGACATTCCACAGATATTCCAAGGATGTCGTATCCATGTTAATGGCCACACTGTACCTTCAATAAATGAAATCCATCGGTTGGTGATTTTACATGGAGGCAAATTCATCGGCTACTTGAACAATAAAAGTGCTGCAAGTCATATAATATGCGACAAGCTCACACCAAGAAAGCGAATAGAGTTTAAGAATTACAGAGTTGTGAGAGCTCAATGGCTTGTAGATTCAATTGGGAAAGGAGAATTATTAAGCTGGGAAGATTACCGATTGATTGACAATGTGGAGGTTGGACAACAAAGGTTGACATTACAGAGAGAGAAACAACCAGAAAAAGAAAGAGGAGAATTGGAGAATGCTAAAACACCTCAAAACATTCCATTAAGTTTAGATCCAGATGAAAATGAAAATGAAAATGGAAATGATAACGATAACGATAACTACCTTGATATTGCCCCTTCTATTCATTCACAGCAAGAGGAAGAGGAAGAAGCTAACTTAACTCAATCAGGTGAACTGCACCTTGAGCTGATAAATCAAGATGAACCAATTACAAAAAGAGGTGTGACCTTAGATGCAAAACACCCAGACTTCTTGAAGAACTTTTTTGCATACTCAAGATTACACCATTTGAGTTCTTGGAAGGCAGATTTAAGGGCTCATTTTTTGAAGAAGATTTTAGAAGCACCATCTCAGAAGAAGGGAAGAGTCAATTCAACAGAGAAGGTAATTATGCACGCAGATTTTGATTGCTTCTTTGCCTCTGCCTCAGCCTTAGGTCGGAAAGATGTCGATATCAACGGTGATCCTTTAGCTGTTTCACATGGGGGCAGAACTTCTGATGTTGCAAGTTGCAATTACGTAGCTAGAAAATTTGGTATTAAAAATGGAATGTGGATTTCTGAAGCTAAGAAATTGTGCCCCTCCCTAATAATCTTAAGTTATGATTTTGATTTGTACGAGAAACTTTCAAACATATTATACGACCAATTAATCATATTAGGCATATTTGATTCAATATTCCCAGTACTGATCGATGAGGTATTACTAGATTTGTCCAGCCATGTTGAGAGCAGACAGCAAGAAGGCGAAAATAAACCCGAAGTCATTAACAACATCGCTCGCAGCTTGAGAAGTAAAATTTTTGAGCTTACTGGATGTACTATTAGCGTAGGTGTATCTAAGAATGTCCTTCTAGCTAAATTATGCCTCCGAAAAGCTAAACCAAATGGCCAATTCTATCTTGAAGGTGAAGTAGATGAGTTTTTGAAAGATATACCTGTAAGGAATCTACCAGGTATTGGCCGAAGTATTGTACACAAATTGACAGAAGAAATCGAAAGAAATACTGGATCTCCTTTCTCACTAACTCCTACTATACTGTATTTGAAACAGATCGACGAAACAAGGTTAAAGATTTTATTTGGAGAAAAGACTGGACCAAAACTTTGGCAGTATCTGAGAGGAATCGATAATACAAACATAGACATCAGAGAAAACAAAGATTCTTTAAAGAGAAAATCTGTATCGGTTGATGTGAACTATGGAATTAGATTTGACCACATTTCACAAGTAGACACATTTTTGATGGAGCTATCAAAAGAACTTTACAGAAGGTTAATTCACTTAAAGATGTGTGGATCGTCTGTCGCACTCAGATTAGCACGAAGGGCGATTACAGCTCCAATAGACCCTCCTAAGTATCTTGGAATGGGATATTGTACTTTTGCAAATAAATCATCGAAACTTGGATTGCCTACAAATGATTGGGGATTAATTGGAAGTGAGTTGAAGTATTTGTATAGAATGTTGAATGTTCCCGTGTATGATCTAAGGGGAGTCGCTGTCACGATGACTAATTTGGTCGATATTGAAGACTTAAAAAAGAGTAGACAAAGAAGATTACCATTTAGACCACCTGGCGCAGATCTTGAGCCAGAAAAGAAATTGCAAAAAAGAATTGAGAGCACCATAGTCAACGATAAATCAATTGAGCCAAAATTAGAACCCTTAGAAATCGATTTAGAAGTCTTCGAAGCTTTGCCGTCTTCATTAAAAGCAGAAATCCAAGATGAAATCGATCGTAGAGGAATGGAAGTTTCAGGTACGAAGGTATATTCAAATTCAACCACTGACACGAAGCCTTTCTCAAAAGTTAGCTCACCTCAGAAGGAAAATACCTCTTCAAAGTCATACATGCAACAACTAATTCCCCTGTCGGTAGGTAAAGTAGAATTTAAGCGAGTTTTTGATTCTCCAACGAAAACATCACCAACAAAGAGAAGCCGACCTCAAAATTCTCCCAACAAAAAAGCTCAACCAAGAAAGCTTAGTAAATCTTACGAAGATTCTAGCTTGTATGATGAGTCTTTGATTAATGAATTGCCCTCAAGCGTTAGAAAGGAAGTGTTGAAAGATCTTGAGTCCAAATTCAAATCTCGAAAGAAGCAAAAGTTACAGGACCAGTCAAAAATCACTATTAATTCGGACTGGATAACAAAACAAAGGAAGAAATTGACAAGCTTATCTCCTCTCTTCCAAAATAAAATAATCTTTCCTTCAGAGTTGAAACAATTATTGAATGGTTGGATTGAATCCTCTTTGACGCAAGGAGGTCCCCACGTTGATGATACAAATAAGATTTTGGACTATTTTGAAGAATTACTTCAGCAAGATAATCTCTTGCGATGTATGAACATATATAAACATATAAAAGTTGTTGTTGAATGTAAGAATGTTGCATTCAACTGTGGAGGCGATCTCACAAGTGAGATGGGCCTACTCACGAAGGAAGGACTTCAAGATTGGGAGAGAATAATCGAGTATTCCATTAAGCCTATCATCGAACGATATTGCATTCAAAATGACATTACGATTGACCATTGATTCACTCAACTGTGGATCTGTTGTATCGCTAGCATGCATCTCCTTATTTATTTTTGCACCCATTAGTGGTTCCATACTGCATGTACATTTTTCACTTAAATACTTTATACTCTTTTAACAATGAACGTCACATCATACTTATGTCCATATGAACATTAACGAACCACGTAGGAAGGTAGGAATCACTTCTTCCAAGCACGTTAGTCAAGTATGCGATTTTCTTCCTTCAAACGAGGGAAGGCAGTCGATGATTTATTGGTTGATTAGGGCCTATGGAATAGACTCTGAGTGCGATCATGTAATTCCTATTGAGAAGGCTACAGAGTCTGCTCTTAAAAAATTTCATGATGATAAATTTATCGATGCTTTACTAGAAAGAAGAGATGATCTAGATAACGATGCTGAAGATGCAGATCGTTTGAAGTCGGCGAGAAAATCAAGGCACTACATAGACCATCATATCCTTAAGAGGAAGAATGCAAGTGGTCCGGTGGTGCAAGACATCGGTGATTTCATTGCGCAGAAAGTGTTAGATGGACAAATTGATGAGAGTGAAGTTGAGGAGTCTACAGATGAAGAAGCTCATGAGCAAGATGTTCAATCAACTTCCGAAGTGCTGAAAGTATCGGATAAAGACCTTGAGGTATTTGGATTGTCATATGATTGTGTTGTCTTCCCGTTCCTTTCAGACTACGTACAGTTGGTTGCTGGCTCGACTATAAGTACGGCAAATTTTCTCATCAGCAATAGCAAGAACGAAGAAAAGAGACAAGTGTTAGGAATAAATTGGTATGGAGGTCGACACCATTGCCTCAAGAGTAGGGCTTCTGGTTTCTGCTATGTCAATGATGTGGTTCTAGGAATCAATACTCTCAGAAGTTACTTCCCAAAAGTGTTTTACTTGGATTTAGATTTACATCATGGAGATGGGGTAGAGACTGCTTTCAAGTTTTCAACTAAAGTTGTGACTTGTAGTATTCATAGGTATGATATCGGCTTTTATCCTGGTACTGGTTCTGAAACCAAGAGAGGGAAGTACATCAACATTCCCACGAAAAGGGGCCTAAGTGATGAGGGGCTCAATTGTATTTTGAATGACATTGTTCTCCCCATAGTTGAAGATTTTTCGCCTTCTGTTGTTGTACTACAATTAGGAAGTGATGGGTTAGCATTAGATGAACACAAGCAGTGGAACTTGACAATCAAGGGATTCGCCCGTAATGTAGAGATGATAATAGAGAATCTCCCATGCCCGGTAATGGTATTAGGAGGTGGAGGCTACAATCATTGTGAGACTGCTAAGTTCTGTGCTTATATGACTAACTCACTTTTAAACACTCCTCTTCCTGTCTTTGCAGAATTAGAAGCAGAAAGCGATTTGATCCCAGACCATCCCTCTTTAGACTGTTACGAAAAAAGTGGATACAAGTTCTGGACTGAAAAGAATGTTGTTGCTACAAAGATGAAAGACGAGAACGATAAAGAGTATTTGAACGAAATGAAAACCCAAGTATTAACCGAATGGTTCGATTAAATAATTTTAACATATACAAGTAAAACTTCTACACATAATATCAAAATGCGACAATGCTTTTAGCTTAAGCTATTTTAGGGAAAAGCTTTGATAAATGCTTATTCCAGTTCTCTTCCCATCTCATTTCACTTTCCTCCATTGCACCTCTTTTGATCTTCTGAAGAAGCTCCTCATCAGTGAATGCATCCGTGAGAAGCCTGTAGATTTCTTGCGACTCTGACACATCTCCCTTGATATCAGCTTTAGTGATCAAGCCATTGACGCCATCTTTCACCAATTCACCAATTGCAGGAAATGAAAGAGAAATAACTGGTACACCACATCCAAAAAAGTCTACTATTTTCATGGGTAAATCAATTCCTGAGGAAGAAGTATGGAGAGAAATTGCCAAGTCTGCAGAGGCAAGTATCACAGGATAATCCTCATAAGAAAGCCAAGCACTTCTGACAATCACATTAGTCAGAAACTTAAGACTCTTTACTCTAGCAAGAAAGTCAGCTTTCAAGGGCCCCTTACCCGTCACTACGAGGACAATAGGCGGTAAGCGGTCCTCCGATACAGAGGAAATATCATACAGTTTCAAGGCATCCAACAAGACGTTGAAATCCTCATCTGCTGTAAAACTGGTGGAAGACACCAATATTCTGTACTTCTCCAAATTGGCAATACCGGCAAACACTTGGTGGTTTCTTACAATTTCATCTCTTGTCAATTTTAACTTCTCAAGTGGAGCAAATGCCTCTGCAGGTCTATCATGCAACACAAAGATGTTGCGGCCCTTCTTCTGCAGTATATTAAAGTCATTGATGAGAAACTTCTTCATAGCATCAGTTACAGTGATATGATAGTCGACGTACTTGGCCAATATTCTCTCATAGCTCTTAAGGAGTCTGACTAAAGGATGCCTTTCGTTATTATACTTCAAGTTTAAGATGGAATAGTTCAAGTTATGCCAATCAACTATAATCAAAGTGTTCAAGCGGAAGAACTTTACGTAAAGCACGGTAAGAAGTAGGATGGGTATCGATGGAGGGTTCTGGATCATGATGTAGTCACTAGATCCGCCGAATTCCCAAAGTAATTGGAACAATTGGAAACATTGGAACACTATCTTCTTAATTGCAAAGAATACAAAGGGTAAATTGGAGGTATTCCTAATTGGATCAATTCCTCTCAAGTCTATGTTGACATCGTCTATAATATCTTCAGCAGGTCTGGTTTCCAAATACCCACAAACAGTGACAAAGTAATCCAATTTAGATAACGATCTAGCATGGTATGTCATTCTGGGAGAGTGCCCAACGTCTCCAAGGACAAAGAGCGTAATCACTTTTCGCCTCAGGTCGAATTTTCTCCTTGAAGTGAACTTAGGCAACACTATATAGGCCAAAACTGGTAACGCGCAGTACAATGCAAGCAAATAGTAGAGCCAAGGGCCCGTGTACAACCAGATATGGTCAAACCCCTTATACTCTATAAATGACATGTTACACACAAGGGGGGAGATAAAATCCAATAAAAATTTCAAGTTTCCTATGCATCTGTAGTAGGATACTTGAGGGTGTATGATTGAGTCGCCTTCACTGGGGGTCCAACTGAAAAGTTTATACTGCATATAGAATACCATACTACTGAGTCTGCTGGAGCAAAATTGCTCGCACAGTTGCGAAAATTTGGCTGTGAAATAAAAAAGATAGCATTTGTTACATGCCTGGTGGAAAACTGTCTAGTAGGCATCCGACGTTTCCAAGAGAAAGTTGTAGTAAGAAATCCACTGTCTATGTCTCGAGTAGTCCGGAGCAAAATTGATCAACTTCTTTTGCAGTACTGGTTTCTCATTCAATTATCTTGCGCTTGTTATCAGCAAAGCAGTGTACTAAATACTGACCATTTTCACGGAACTAAAAATGCGCACATAGTTTATTTTCCATATCGAGTCAATGCATGCGCGGAGTCAACCCTGCAGCATGAATTACGATCTAAGATGAAGATCAAGAGAACTTGGCCCAATCATAAAGGAAGTAAAGGAGAGGAGAGTACCTGGGAAAGTGTTAGTTCCTCTAGATGTAAAAGCGAACTTTTCACTTATCCTTTTCTCTCTGTTTCCTTGCAGCTGCTGATATGTGGTGACCGTATCAGATTTTTCAGCTACTCCACGTTTCATGCAAGTCTGTTTCAGTTTATGCGACACCGTTTTAAGCCCACGTTGAGCTGGGCTCTAGGTCTCTGAGTTCCACAGATAACTCAACGTTGATGGTGCGGGAATAACCCTTCCTCAATGTCTAGTGCACTCTTCACCGAACCTCAAATCTCTGGTTATTAGACCTTTCTCGGAGCATTTTCAAGTTCCCTCGCAAGATAAGGTAGAGATGAGTCGCAATTATTTTTCACTCTTTTTTCTTAGTTGAAATTTTTTTTTTTTTTTTTTTCAACCTTGGCGATAATTTTTCACTTCCCATTTAATTTCCACTTCACCTTTCTTATTAAGTAAAGTCAAGTACAAGCTAAATTATACAATGTCCTCTCTTACTCACCCTACTATCAAAGACGGATGGTTCGCCGAAATTTCAGACACCATGTGGCCCGGTCAAGCCATGTCCATCAAGGTCAAGGAAGTGTTACATGTTGAACAATCTAAGTACCAAGATGTGTTAGTTTTCAAGTCTGAAACATATGGTAATGTTTTAGTTTTAGACGGGTGCATCCAAGTCACCGAACGTGATGAGTTTGCCTACCAGGAAATGATTGCCCACTTGGCATTGAACTCTCACCCAAACCCAAAGAAGGCTCTTGTCATTGGAGGTGGTGATGGTGGTGTTTTGAGAGAAATCTTGAAACATGAGTCCATTGAAGAAGCTTGGCTCTGTGACATTGATGAAACTGTTATTGAAGTTTCCAAGAAGTACCTTCCTGAAATGTCGAAGTCTTACCAAGACCCAAGAGTTAAGGTCCACATTGGTGACGGTTTCAAGTTCTTAGCTGAATACCAAAACCAGTTCGATGTTATTATCACTGATTCTTCTGACCCAGAAGGACCAGCTGAAGTCCTTTTCCAAAAGCCATACTTCAGATTGTTGAACGATGCCTTAACTGAAAAGGGTGTTATCACTACTCAAGCAGAAAACATCTACTTGCACATGGAAATCATCTCTAAGTTGAAGAAGGACTGTAAGGAAATCTTCCCAGTTGCTGAATATGCCTACACTATGATTCCAACCTACCCATCAGGTTCAATTGGTTTCATGGTATGCTCCAAGGATGCCAAGGCCGAAGTTTCCAAGCCAATCAGATTTGACTGGTCTGACGAATTCGTCCGTAAGAACTTAAAGTACTATAACAGTAAGATTCACGAAGCTTCATTTGTTTTACCTACCTTTGCTGACGAAGTTCTCAACAAGACTGCTTGACTGACTGAGTAAACCGCCATTTAAGAGCGAAGAAATGTCAAAGTTATGGGTGTAGAGAATTAGTTGAGTTGACCTTGATTAACTTCTCTCGGATGGTGGTATAAAGGTTATAAATAGTTAATAGAGAATTAATACAGCAAAAAAAAAAAAAAAAAAAAAACTAAAAAACAAAAGTAGAAACTAAATAAGTCCAACAAATCAATGCCTTTATGCTTGGTGACAACTTCTATTTCTATATTTTAGTGTCGCTTGTCCGAGGTGGAAGCACGATTTTGCTCAATAGCGACATCCCATGGCATGAAAATACGTCTCTAATGTGCCCTTCTCACAACATCGAATTGGCGCCCAACATCGTATTATTCTTCCAAAAATTTCCCTCTATCTAAGGGTCTGAACTTCCAATTAAAGTCCATCATTCCAACAACCCATCCAGGTTCTGCGTACAACTAGTTGCAGCAATATTTTGCAGCAATTATGCACGTCATCTACTCCTGCATATAAATCCCGATATATGGAGTATGAGTTATTCCAATCTGCTTACCAAAAGGCTCTACGATGGCAAAAGTGTACTCGTATACAGCTTAATAAATATATATTTAATAGTGTGGCCATGGTTTTCGTTAGAGGAAACTTATCTGAAGAACAGAAGGCCAAAATTGTATGTATTGATTTCGAATTAAAAGCGAATTTTAGCTTTCTTCGCATACTAACTTACTTAGGAGGCAAATAGAAAGAGAGCTCTTGAGAGACTAGAGCAGAGAAAGAACGGAGGGCCGTCTCCAAATCCCAATATTAGTAATACAACTACGTCACAACCTTCCAAAGTGCCTGGATCAGCTATTGGAGCTCTGAATTCTGTGAGACCGTCAACTACTGGTGCTTCTCCAGCTACTCAACCGCTAAAGAGACCGAGAATAGAGCTAACGGCCGAACAGCGTAAAAGAATTGAAGAAAATCGTAAGAAAGCACTTGAAATACGAAAACAGAAAGAACTAAACAACAGAGATGCTACAAAATCGAATTCTGAACCGATAGCACCTTTTACAAATGTACGGCTTCAGAAGGAGCCGACAGATACTACGACTGCTAAAACCGTGCAGTCTCTAAGACCTTCTATCCAGAAAAAGGACTATATTGAATACGATTTCTCTACAATGAAGGACTCCCACGGTGGGTTCCTTGATGCGGACGACAATTTAGTTGGATCTGGATCGTCGGATGCCACCTTGCAACTGCTAGAAGAGTGGCGAGAAAAGCAAAGGAAGCTGCAGGTTGTCAGGGAGGCACCACCACCAATGGACATACGAAATGCCCCGAAATGCTTTGAATGTTCATCTGTAGAGATCGACCACTACATATATGATAACTTCCGAGAGATCAGGGTGTGTAGACCCTGCGCCAAAAAAATGCCAGAGAAGTATTCACTTCTCACCAAGACTGAATGTAGGGAAGATTACCTACTTACAGATCCTGAATTAAAAGATGTGGCACTTCTCCCAAGGGTGGAGAAGCCAAATCCGCATGGGTATTCTCGAATGCAATTGTTTTTGAGATACCAAGTGGAACAATTTGCATGGAAGAAGTGGGGGTCGGCAGAAAAGTTGGATGAGGAGTGGGAAAGGCGTGAATCGGTAAGGATACAGAGAAAAGAAAAGAAATATGAAGAAAAGTTGAAAGAAATGAGGAAGAGGACAAGAGCTGAAGAATATACAAGAAAGTTGAGGAATGGGGAATCCTTGGGCCACAGGCATGTGCATGATTGGAGTGAGCCGATTGCTGGCGTCAATGAGGGTACTGTGAGAAGAAGGTGTATCGATTGTGGGTTAGAGACTGAGGAGGTGCTAATGTAAGTGGTAATGACCGACTCAAAGACGATAGAGAGTTCTTGCATTTATCTCACACCAGACGTTCTGATTAATCAATGAACATGAAAGACTAATAGGAATAAGTAATTGTAAATTTATAGAAATACTTGTACTAGGCTATAATATCCGAACAACCTAGAGTATTCACACCAAGTGGTAAAGCGAATCACCATATAAGGAAGAACAGTGACAGCCTGGCAGTCTGCTTTAATTTCGCGTGCCACACCTAGCTCACCAATATCATCGTTACAGTTCAAAAAAGATGTAAATTTTTTTTTTTTTTTTTTTCTTCATTTCTTCACAACTTTCTTCAATTAGAGAGGTACCTTTTATCAACAATTTCCCTACCCACGACTCCTGGTATCCTCCCTCTTCATGGCTCTGCTTCTAGAACGACCTTTCGCAGCCATTTGAATAGTTTCCTGCACATGTAGTGTGGTACTGCACCTCCATGGAATCCTATGGAACCTTTTTTTTTTCAATTTTTCCAGCTCTCGTCGAACATTTTTGCAACAGTCTCAAGTTAGACGCAAGTATATAAACTACAGGAGCCCGCCACGAGGATTCAAATTGTTTTTTGAGAAATTTTTTTACTCCTTAGCTTATTAACTTCTAAAATTAGTATTCAAAATGTCTGAAAAAGTTGAAACTCATGAATTCACAGCTGAGATCACTCAGTTGATGTCTCTTATCATTAACACTGTCTATTCTAACAAGGAAATTTTCCTTAGAGAATTGATTTCCAATGCTTCGGATGCTTTGGATAAGATCAGATACGAGGCTTTAGCTGATCCATCTAAGTTGGACAGTGAACCAGAATTATTCATCAGATTAACCCCTCACAAGGACCAAAAGGTTTTGGAAATCAGAGATTCTGGTATTGGTATGACCAAGGCTGATTTAGTTAACAACTTGGGTACTATCGCCAAGTCTGGTACTAAGGCATTCATGGAAGCTTTATCTGCAGGTGCTGATGTTTCCATGATTGGTCAATTCGGTGTCGGTTTCTACTCCTTATTCTTGGTTGCTGACCACGTTCAAGTTATCTCCAAGCACAATGACGATGAACAATACATTTGGGAATCTAACGCTGGTGGTAAGTTTACCGTTACTTTAGATGAAACCAACCCAAAGATTGGTAGAGGTTCCATCTTAAGATTATTCCTTAAGGATGACCAATTGGACTACTTGGAAGAAAAGAGAATTAAGGAAGTTGTCAAGAGACACTCTGAGTTCGTTTCTTACCCAATCCAATTAGTTGTCACCAAGGAAGTTGAGAAGGAAGTTCCAGTTGAAGAAGAAGAAAAGAAGGAAGAAGAAACCGATGACAAGAAGGCCAAGTTGGAAGAAGTTGAAGATGACGAAAAGCCAGCTGAACCAAAGACCAAGAAGATAACCGAAGAAGTTACTGAAACTGAAGAATTAAACAAGACTAAGCCTTTATGGACCAGAAACCCATCCGAAGTTACCAAGGAAGAATACAACGCTTTCTACAAGTCAATCTCCAACGATTGGGAAGATCCATTAGCTGTCAAGCACTTCTCTGTCG
This sequence comes from Dujonia oleophila, assembly GCA_030563865.1. Classification (NCBI taxonomy): domain Eukaryota; kingdom Fungi; phylum Ascomycota; class Pichiomycetes; order Serinales; family Debaryomycetaceae; genus Dujonia; species Dujonia oleophila. Next base: position 41,069 of record JAJMKG010000027.1, on the reverse strand, counting down.
AAGGTCAATTAGAATTCAGAGCCATCTTATTCGTTCCACAAAGAGCTCCATTCGATGCTTTCGAATCTAAGAAGAAGAAGAACAACATCAAGCTTTACGTTAGACGTGTTTTCATCACCGATGACGCTGAAGAATTAATCCCAGAATGGTTATCATTCGTTAGAGGTGTTGTTGACTCCGAAGACTTACCATTGAACTTGTCCAGAGAAGTTTTACAACAAAACAAGATCTTGAAGGTTATTAAGAAGAACATCGTTAAGAAGATCATCGAAACCTTCAACGAAATTGCTGAAGACCATGACCAATTCGAAAAGTTCTACACTGCGTTCTCTAAGAACATTAAGTTGGGTATCCACGAAGATCAACAAAACAGAGCTTCTTTATCCAAGTTATTGAGATACTACTCTACCAAGTCTACTGAAGAATACACTTCTTTATCTGACTACGTCACCAGAATGCCAGAACACCAAAAGAACATTTACTACATCACTGGTGAAAGTATCAAGGCTGTTGAAAAGTCTCCATTCTTGGATGCTTTGAAGGCTAAGAAGTTCGAAGTTTTATTCCTCGTTGACCCAATTGATGAATATGCCATGACTCAATTAAAGGAATTCGAAGACAAGAAGTTGGTCGATATCACCAAGGACTTCGACATTGAAGAAACTGAAGAAGAAAAGGCACAAAGAGAAATTGAAATCAAGGAATTTGAACCATTGACTAAGGCCTTGAAGGAAGTTCTCGGTGACCAAGTTGAAAAGGTTGTTGTTTCCCACAAGTTGGTTGATGCTCCAGCTGCTATCAGAACTGGTCAATTCGGTTGGTCTGCCAATATGGAAAGAATTATGAAGGCTCAAGCTTTAAGAGACACCACCATGTCTTCTTACATGTCTTCTAAGAAGACTTTTGAAATCTCTCCAAAGTCTCCTATCATTAAGGAATTAAAGAAGAAGGTTGAAGCTGATGGTGCTGAAGACAAGACCGTTAAGGACTTGACTACCTTATTGTACGAAACTGCTTTGTTAACCTCAGGATTCTCTTTAGAAGAACCAAGCTCATTCGCTGGTAGAATTAATAGATTAATCTCCTTAGGTTTAAACATTGATGAAGAAGAGGAAGAAGAAAAGGAAGTTGAAGGTACCACCACAGAAACAACTTCTGAACCAGCTGTTGAATCTGCTATGGAAGAAGTTGATTAAGGTGTTGGGAAAATAGGTTCAACCTAGGTGTATGAATAAAATGAAAGGAAACTTGTTTATAATTATTTAATATATGAGCATTCATAAGGAATTCATATGGAATCATTGAACTATAAATATACTGTAAGCCGACTCTTGGTGATGTTCGAATTAGGTCAGCAATTATGTCACATCACGGTTCTAGTCACTGACCAGAGCCTCACACTTCCATCAGCCGCAGGCTCCAGGCTTTACTCACACTTCAGCCGCATAGTCTTAAACGAAGAATGCAACTTTAACTTTAATATTAAACATAAGCCACTCGTTTCAAATATCGATTTGTTTACTTATTCTATTTATAAGTCTCAACGGGTTCCACTCCATGTCTCACACTAACCGTTCTTGGAGATAAGGAGTATGGTCACTTGTGAAAATGGTCCCTCCTGTTCACCAATAGACGTAAGTTCTTCAACTGAGTTTAGGGTTGCCAAGAAATCAATTTACGTTTGGAAGTATCGTAAATGTATGAGAAATAGGCTTCCTGATTGAAGTAGCCATTTACAGTTCAAAGCTAAACTGCTGAATTTCTGCCAGTAGGCGTAAATAAATACGAATATTCCTATAAATGTGACCACTTTTCAGTAGGCACAGATTCCTCTTTCTATTTCTCTTAATGGTACTTTCGGTTTGCATACTTGATTAGTCAAACATTGCAACATGAAGAGGACTATTGTGATATATACCAATATTTTCTTCGCTTTCACAACAACAGTATTGTTGTTCTTCAGTGTCCTAAGTGGAGTGACTGAGGAAGGGGTGAACAGATACCTATATTGGTCCGACACAAATTTAGGCAGTAATACATTGAGGTGGACAAACTATGGGATTTGCCAGGTGAATAGATTGCAGTATAACTCTGGGTGCTCATCGCCACAAATCGGATATCCATACTCGCCAGCTTACTCAATTACTCCCTTGACTGTCTTGCCAAATGATTTTATTAACAACGAGGGGTACTATTTCTACATGTCAAGAGCTGGATACTTTCTCTTGCTAAGTGCACTTGTTTTCACAGTTCTCACCCTAGTCTTTTCCTTTTTACCAGCTTTCCCTAAGTTAGGAAATTGGTACTATTATTTATTGTTACAGTCTGTGTGGTATGGAACATTGACTGCTTTGGTGGGGACAATTTTACTAACTGTTGTCCACGTCCGTGGAATAGGTAAGTTCAATGACGATGGGCACGAATCTCTGTTGGGTGTTAGCTTGTTTGGAATCACTTGGGGAAGTGTGGCCAGCTTTATAGTAACTGGTGTCCTCAGTATTGTCTTATACTTAACCAAATCGAATGACCTCGAACATTTTGAGAAGGTCAATCATTTATTGCAATACAACCACTTGTATGAAGACGTAAACCCTAATGATCCACTGTACCATACTCATACAGACCATGATAGTTCTACTCCCAACGGGAAGCAGGATAATCCATTTTCAGAACACGTTGACACCAGGGGTGTCTACTATTAATAAAGTTTTTATGCTTTTCTCAAATGATTGACAAAAGCTCCTGGTTGATGTTGCCAAGAGTAAATATAATGGTTCTATGTATATTTAACATAAGTTAATGCACCGACATATACCAACTGTGAATAATCTCTCCCTTAATATACATTTAAAGAACTTGCAACTTTTTATACCTATCATTAGTAGGCCCATCATTGAAAGATTCCTTAGCCAATTCATCAATTGTATTCAAGACCGTTTTCGCTTGGTCTCTCACAAGTAAATCATTATCCGTAGACTGTATGTAGCTAAGCGTATTCCAAACATTGGCTCTATACTCTTCGGGAAAAGGCAAATTTGGAGAATTCGAGGTACCAATAATAAGATCATGGATAAGGACAATGGCGGATCTTCTCATCACTGCCTCATCAGTCGAAGTTTCGAGCCTTAAAATACCTAAAGCACAATCGAGGGCATTTCCAACATTGTTGAGCATACCAAGAGGATTCGTCATGCAGCAAATCCCGAGTATAGACATTGCCGAATTTCTTAATCTGTTATCAACTGGTTCCCTAGCTTCTGTTCTCCTGATTAAGCTCAAGGCTCCATTCACTACGAGAGCTGCAGTTTCGCCCATGAATAGTTCATTGGAGGACTGGATGTATCGAAGTAAAACCTCACCAATTCTCAATCTTTCATCAAGATCGTTTTCAGGCTTGGTGTATATGGAAACATAAACTGGGACAACCTCCTTTTCGTTCCACTTGATAAGCTGTTCTAATCCTTTGATTACATTTAAGTAAATAAATGGTTCCGGGTCCTTGAGTTGATTCAAATGCAACTCAATAACAAAATCCAACGAAACAACATCCTCACTCTTGGACTCTATTAAATTCCGCAATAGATGCAATCCATGGGCCCGGATCGGTACTAAGGGATCATTCAAACTAGTTATGGCTAATTTGAGCGTCTTAACATTCTTTTCATGTTCTGTAGATTTAGACAGCTTTGGTAGTTCTTCTTCGTTCACAATACTCGTTATCCTTTCATGAAGTGATCGAGCCCCCGGTACAGCAGAAGGAGACTTAATTTTCTGAAGTTTAGGTAAAATTTGTTTGAGAACATCAAAGCACTGTAAGGAAAGTTCAGAAGTTGAGGTTTCTGATAAAATAGCTGATAACAACTCAAGTAAAATAGGAAGTGCTGCCATGGAATCATGATCATCAGCTTCGTCGTCACTATCTTCATCGTCAGAGTCAATATCGACCTTCTCTTTCTCCTTTTTTTCGTCATCTTTGCTGAGGTAAGTATCTACGATCTCCAACATTTCCAAAGGAGACCTGCCTAAGCTGTCTTTGAATTTATCTCCAATGCTTTCTAAAAGTCTCAAGTCGATAAGCATAAAGAATGGGTTTGGATCTTTCTCTAAAGAGTTTGGTTTATCATTAGTTCCATTTATCCACCTTCTAAAAATAGCGATGAACTCACTTTGAATGTACATTTCATCTAAATCTGCCAATAATTCAACAAATAAAGGTATGGCTTTATCTAAGGAATCTAAGAATAAATTCATTTTCAGTTCATTAGAGTCGCCTGAGGGACCATTCTTCTCACGGGGTATAATTTCGACGAGACCGTTCTTCCCTACTGAAAACTCCCAGCTATCTCCTCCATCACCAAGACAATTCTTTGCAATATTGTCTAAATTTTCCTGAGCTAGCTCTTTCTCCGATTGAATAATCGTAAAATAGCTCACAAGTACCCCTTTGACGACACTTAAAGATTTACTATCAATTTTTCTTAGAAAAACGTAGTAGGCCCAAATTTGTAATATTATTGGTTGGAATGTGGCCAACAAAAGTGACGGGGATGGATTGTTTTTCGTAAGGGAGATAAGTACATTAAGGTTGTTATTCAATTCCGACTCAGATACAGCATGGGGGAGTGATTGAGGATTAAAGTTGTTCCATATTTTCTTGATCACGAAATCAGTTACAATTCTACTATTCCTTTCCCATAATTTTTCGAGTGTATAGCAAACACAGCTATTGACAACGGCTTTATTTATATTAATCAATAGCTCATATGCTTGGTTACCAATACTGGTAAAGTACTCAACTGTATTAATACTTTTAGGCTTGGTTAAGACAACATTTGCAACTTGATCGAATTTCGAAATGTCAACTTCTTCATTTTCACGTAATCCAAGAACAAACTCACATAGGGTTAAAAGTCCATCCTTTCTTGGAGCATTAACGTGAAGCAACTGCAATTCTGACGATACAAATGACTTCAAATATATTGGCGAAGGAGAGCTTAGTAAGAGCGAAAAGGTCTGGTACAATTCGAAAGTATCAGGTATAGCAAGAACCTCCTTATATAAGCCTTGGATGTGACTTTTTGTTCTTTGGGAGATCGAAGGAACGGCTATGAGTGCTAAAGTTACAGTGAAGAAGTCGGAGAAGCCTGTACCTCTCAACAAAAGATCTTTCACCGAAGACAATGAGCTTGAAGTGAAAATTTCGAAAAAGTTATCAAAAATTAGCACCAAAAGAGGCTCTATCTCTTCTTTACTACACCGAACTACCTTTATATCTCCCTTTGCACCACTGCTGCCTGGAATTCCATTTTTGGAAAAGTCTTTCAATCTTCTCTTCTCAAGTGGAATTCCAATTGAAAAATTCTGTAGCGCTGGATAAACTCCATGAATGATTATCAAGTTTACTACCCTACTAAAAGTCCTTATATCGTGAAGAGATATGGTTATTAGTTCATCTTTCTCATCATGTTCACCACCTATTTGCTTCGGGACTGTTAACTTTTGAATCTGAAGCAAGCAGTCGAATAGCTTCTGAACAAGTTCTAATCTTGAAGTTACATTTCCTATGCGTTCCTTAGTTACTTCAAACGTCAACTCCTCTAGTGGAAGGCCCATGATTTTTTCCTCTAGTTCGTTGAATAACAAGTCAATTGGTGAATTGGAAGCTATTCCGGGCACATTGAGTCCTTTTTGCGTCTTGTTTCTGTAGGAGGTATCGCTTATAGTCTGTGGATCGACTCGTGTAGTTGATTTCTTGGACGATGCAAAAGGATTCTTTTTGGGTAAATTCTGGGGAAGACCAAGGGAAGCCTTCAGAGGTTGGGGCTTAGATTCTATTGATTCATCCTCTAAGACTTCGATCTTTGGAGCCATTCTAGTTTGATTCGAGGGAATAAAGTGGCAAAAGAATTTGATCAAAGCAGGCAAAGGTGCTTTTTGAAGAGATCCATATCGAAAGTTATATGCAGGACGTCAAATTCGATCGACCTGAAGACTTATGAACTAGTTGGAGAGTTTGGATGTTGCTCTATTTTCTCTGGTCAAGACGACAGACTACGTTCAGCATGGTTACAGATATACAGTGCCTCTATGAGTACATTTTTCCTATTCAGTATGCCAGTAGTCTGATGACATATAGATCATCAAAATAGTCCTTTGTCCTGTGTATAATTGTGTTCCAAATCATAGCTCCAGCAGGCTTCTTAACACCACCATATAGAGCAGTAACAACCACTTCAATTTTATTTTTTTTATATTTTTTTGATTATAGTATTTCAAATCTCTTACTAATTTACCAATGATTAACTTCTAGCTTGTCCTTCAGTCAGCAACCCCACTATAGACACCCCAACCAGATTAACCTCTACAGCCGAAGAGTGTAGATCGCCTGCATGTACTCTAGGTGCAGGAACCAAATATTTTCATCTCTTCTCAAGAGAAGAGATGAGACCTCTAAAGAAGAAGAACAGTACGTAGCTATCATTGTAACTTAGTGATTTGTTTCATTACATAACTGCTCCTTTTATTGCTTCAATCCAGCGACAATCTTGTAGTGGATTTAATTACATCAAATAGACGCTTTTTTCAGACACATTCCCTCATGGCTAGCGAAACACTCACACAAGAAGAGATGGACTGCGTCATTCTTGACGCAAGAGAAGGGGATTTGGAAACTTTGACAGAAATCTTCACCGAATTGCCACCGAAATTGCTTCTTACCATCAAGGATGATATCACCTTATCAACACCAGTGCATATGGCCAGTGCTAACGGTCATTTTAAAGTCGTAGAGTACTTGCTTTCTATATTGCCTAAGGAAGATGCCATAGTATTAGCGAACTCTAAGAACGACGAGGGAAATACGCCTTTACATTGGGCTTCTTATGCGGGTCATTTGGATGTGGTGGAGTTGCTTGTAAACCAGTATGAAGCAGATGCCTTTTTGAAGAACAAGAGCGGACACGACTCTATCTTCGAAGCTGAGAATAACAACCAAGATGAAGTGGAGACTTGGTACTTGAAGAAGTTTGCTATTGAGGATGGGTTTGCTGGGAACGAACTTAAAATCGAAGAGGGTGAAGAAGGTGACACTAAGATCACATATAAGCCTGGTAACGAGAGTAAGGAAGCTGACGAGGCCGCTGCCAGTGCCGCTGCTGCCGCTGCTGCAGACACTGCTGATGTTGTTGGTGAAGAAGACTCCGAGAGAACTGAGGAAATAGAGAAGAAAACTGAAACTCTCTCGATCTAAGCCGTAGAAATCATTTTGAATTAATAGATAGACGAAAATGGTAATGATATCTAATGATATGTAGAGCCGTGGAACGAAGAACGGCACTTCTAGCACGATACGACTTAGGAGAAGCAAGTGAGGATGTACATCAGAGGGTGCTTCAAGTGACGGTGCTTTCCACTAGCTGCGAAATTCTGCACTAGCGTAAGCAGGCATGTAGTGTGGGAAACGGCTCGAGCCCAGCAACGAGCTCATTTCTCTCCCCTTTCTTTCTTCTTCTTCTATTCTTTTTTTTTTTTTTACTTTGCTACCACGAAGCTGCTAGATCATCCTGTCTTGGTATAATGCCACACATAGATCCGTCTATACCTGACAGAGACTCGCTTGTATATCTGACGGTACACCATCTATGCTGACTGGCTGCGAAAATCGCGCCCGTGCGTCTGCAGCCTTTTTAGGCGAGGGAACCACCCACAGGAAAGCACCAGAAGATCTTTCCACTTCCATAATTTTCTACCGAAACTCCAATTTTTAAGTATTAACTTCAGGTGAGCATCAAGACGTCTAGTGCTCTGCATCCGCTATCGTTGAGTCACCCATACCAGGTATCTTAAACTTAGTCAGCTAGATGACTAAGGTGGGTCACGCTACATGCAGCACTCGATACTTAAATGTACGCACCTGCTCCAGAGTCCTGCGTAACTTCCCTCCCGCCATAACATTTTTTTTTTCTTGCGTCTCAATTTTTCACCTTTCGTTAAAAGAGAAAAAACTTCACCACCACCAACACAGTCTATTACATCCATAATAACATCCAATATGAGTGATTTAGGTTTTGATCCTACTTTGAAAAAGAAGAAGAAGTCCAAGAAGGTTGAAGGAGACCTCACAGCCGATTCGTCAGCCGCCGGATCGCCTGCACCAGCGGGTGAATTGGACGACATATTCTCAGGCTTGAAGAAAAAGAAGAAGTCCAAGAAGACCTCGGAAGACGCAGCAGGATCCGCTGCGGACTCGCCAGCTCCCGAAGGAGAAGAAGACTTGACTGCATCTTTTGGAGACCTCGGATTGAAAAAGAAGAAGAAGAAGTCCACCAAGAGCTCAGACGTCACCGACTTTGAACAGCAATTGGAAAGAGCAGGAATTGAAGAGGGCGACGCCACCGCAGACAGCGCTGAAGGCCGTGCTGACGCTGAAGACTCCTCCGCAGGTTTCGAAGACCACGCCGGAAATGCCACTGGCGGAGTCTTATCGTACCCATCGTTACTTTCCCGTTTCTTCACCATCCTTAAACAAAATAACCCTGAGCTTGCTGGAGACAGATCGGGCCCCAAGTTCAGAATCCCACCTCCAGTGTGTCAGAGAGAAGGGTCCAAGAAGACCCTTTTCGCCAACGTGCAAGAAATTGCCGTTGTCCTCCAGAGATCTCCAGAGCATCTTATACAGTTTTTGTTCGCCGAATTGGGTACCTCAGGTTCCATTGATGGTGAAAAGAGATTGATCTTGAAGGGTAAGTTCCAGCCCAAGCAGATGGAGAGTGTGTTGAGAAGATATATCATCGAATATGTCACTTGTAAGACCTGTAAGTCTATGAATACCGAGTTGAAGAGAGAATCTGCCAACAGATTGCACTTTTTGAGTTGTAAGGCTTGTGGAAGTACTAGATCTGTGCTGTCCATCAAGACCGGTTTCCAAGCTCAAATCGGAAGAAGAAAGAAGGCATAGGGACTGTAGAGGAGAGGCTCTAGGACGTCTGTTGTCCACTGCAAGCAGAGTTCAACTAATACGGAGTTTATGGTGCTTGAATTGTAGAAGGATATAACAGCGGTCTAGGCTACATGACAGATAAGACGTAAATCTGTGGGCGTGTATAATAAGTATATATCTAGCATAGAGAAATAAGAAACAATACGAAAGAGAAAAACCATGTGTAGGAGACTAGGGAAGTGAGCAAACGGTAAGTTGAAGAGAATGAATAGATTGAAAGAGGTTGGAAGTGCATGGAAGTGCTTGAGGAGACTCAGATGTGGTGCAGTTGTCGCAGGGCTGTGAGTTATATATAAGAGCAATATACATCGCATTGAGCGCCAGTCAAAGAAAGAATTGGCTGAGTTGCGAGACAAATGCTGTGGAGAACTTTGTATTCGATGTCTGATGTTTCACTCTATTCCAGAATCGAAGTGTAGATGGATCATCGTACTGGCCATACCCGTAAATAGTATGATTACTAATTCCGATGGTGCTGGTGTCCGATTCAGTCACATCTTAGTCTTATCGCAAGAGCGAACCCGAATACAATTTTAGGGACTAGCATCGACTCATATGACTAACTGACAGTTGGCACCCTAGACGTGCTACCTCATCTCTAAACGTTGTCCATATATGTGGGGAGGACTACGCGCATACAGGTCAACACTCTACGTATATAAAGAAATAATCAAAGATTATCAATGCGGAAGTATTTATTAGTACAAAATGATCACTAGGAATATGCTAGCGGGTATTAGCTGCGACTGGCTGCTCAAGCGGCGGAAGTTTTTCGCTCAGCGGCTGTGATGCAACCACCGACTTGGGTGGAGGTGGCACCAGCGTTGCAAGGGATATGGGAGTTATATTTCTGGATGTGAAGCCTGTACTCCTAAAGCTAGAGTCTGGTGTCAACGTGGGTGTCCCCGTCGGCGTCCCTGTTGGTGTGGGAGTTGCCAGTCCAAAGTCGTGACCGACGCGCTGTGGCCTCTTCTTCTTCCCACTCACCTTTCTCACTCCAGTCATCACCTCTGGCACTACTGGACAATCATTCCAGCCTTCCATTTGTGCTCCCATTTGATAGTTAGCCAGCATTTTCAATTTACTGTCCTCAAACCCTCCAAAAGGCAAGAATAAAGATAGTGATCTGTTATCTACAAATATCACACACCGCGATCTTCTGAATCTGCCCATCTGAAGCACGACGTCAAAAATGCGACCACATGCATGGAATTTTTTAAAGAGGCACCTCGGCGCCCCGAAGTGGAAAATTAGTGGGATTGAATTACGGAGAGTGGTATTGGAGGTAACGCTAGGGCGAATGACACTTGCATGCTGTAGAGGTAGTTCTTACAAGTTGGTGGATGAAGACCTGGCTGTGAGGTGCAGTAGAAATATTTGCTACAACTTGGCAAATGAATTCCTAGCTTTTGGATACCGTGGCACCATTGCCTACACTCCACTGTAAAGGTGCAGCAGTAGGTTGGATCTAAAAAATATTCCGATGAGTTACTACTTTCTCTTCGCTGGTCTCTTCTATAGTTAATGGAAAATATCGCTAATAAATTGGAAAACCTTATGTCAGCATCCCAATAATTTATTAATTGACAGATCAGCGAAAGTCGTATAATACATATGCCTACCTCTCTGTGAAGAATTATCTCAGTCTCTGAGTCTCTTAGTCTCTCAGTCTCTCAGTCTCTCAGTCTCTCAGTCTCTCAGTCTCTCAGTCTCTCAGTCTCTCAGTCTCTAACTATGCCCTTAACCACAAACTTCTTCTAGAGCAGTTCTTCCGGATATCCCTCTGCTGCCACCGTGAAAAGTACCTCGGGTGTTTGGTACCAAAAGGGGAAAAGCCTCAACTCCTTTGCAATTGAAGAGCATCTTCTAAGATCTCATCTATTGTGGGTCTCTCACTGCTCTTAAGTTTTAGACACTTCCTAATCAACTCCTTTAAACCATCGCTGTAATCTCCACCCTGAGGGATATTGTACTTACATTGAGAGATAGCCAAGTTCAAGTTTGCTCCTTCATCAAGCTCAAGCTTCTCAAAGGGTGAAAATCCGTACATACAAGCGTACAACACACACCCCAAAGACCATATATCAGTCAGCTCATCGATAGAAGACCCAGTTGCCACATCCAAGAGCTCGGGTGCTCGGTAGGGTAATGTACAGTGTTCCTGAGCGAAATCCGTCAAACTTAAAGCTTGTTGCCTCGATCTTACCTGAATACGGGCCTTAGAACAAGATCCTAAATCAACCAACACGGGGATTCCATCTGTCGATGGTAACATGACATTGGCAGGCTTCAAATCTCTGTGTGCAAATGGAATCATTTCCAGCATTTCTCCTCCGCTTAAGGGGTATTCACCATCGTTGTCTTCTCCCGCTGGAAGAAGTAAAGCGTCTTCCTCCTCTTCAATGCCTGAACCATACGACTTATACTTATGCATAGCTTGTAGCCCTCTACAGATACCTATGAATATCCTGCACACTTCTTCCTCTGGCATACTGATGTTGTTTAACACGTTTCTATTGATGATATCCTGCAATGAGCTTTCAAAGTATGGCAATATTATATATATAGTCTTGGATCCATCCAGCTCGTCAACGACTGCCTCGTCGATTGACTGGATAATATATGGAGTCTTGGATGAAGTAAACCGATGATAGTTTCTGATTTCCTTCAATGCCATCTTGAACGATTCGTCTCCTCCATAAGGACAACGTATCTTCTTCAAAGCATATAGTGAATTGGATGATCCCTTGGAAACAAGATACACGTATGAAAACCCTCCTTCTCCTAGCAATCTCAAGATCTTATACTTGGAGTTATTGATTGTTATAGACGGTGATGACAAGTTGGGAAAGCATGGAAAGCATTTAGAAAACGTGTACAATAGGAGATCCATTGCGATTTGAGGGTGCTATGGTCTGGTGCTTGGTTACTGTCAAACAGTGTTGCAATCTTTCTTCAGTAAGTCCTATTAGAATAAGGAGCGAGGGGGTTGGTTTGTTTTTTTTCGACTTCGCACTCTCGTGAAACGAATGTATGCGTCTACCGATGGAAATGTTGTGGCAAGTTATTTAGTTGGCAGTTGCCGTAAAAGTATGTACTATTTTTTTTCTTCTTATTTTTGCGTTTGCTTTCGCTTCCTTAAATTAGGTGGTAAATTAAAATTCAGCTTCTAAATGAAAATATTACAAGGGCTAACTCTAATTAACTATATACTCTCAATACGTATATAGAGGACCAGATGGGGGCCAACTTTTTAAAGAGCCCTCAATATATGAAGTAAATTCAACTTAAAGATAGATGTAACACCGGAATAGAATGATTTTTTCCACTTCAGGGTCTTTGTTGCTGTGCCCATTGTAATAATGTGTAGCAGCCAATGCAGCCAATCTTTTGTAGTTACAACTTCATTAATCCTGCATACCGGGACTTTTAGTTCTAACACCAAAGCAGATGGAAGAAGAGAACAAACGTAGAATGTGCAACCTATATAGACTGCAGGCATCAATTCCAAAATGGAGGAATCAGTGAGCAAATCTGATTTGCTCCAATCGGAGAAACTTCAGAATGTAGAACTACTCCGCGAGTTGCTAAACTTGCTTCATGATTTGCAAACCGGGAAAAATCTGGTGAAGGACTTTGACAACCACGCTGGAAGTATACGTCTTAAATTGTCCACGATAAAATCACAATTACTTCAAATAGAAAACATCAACCAAACATTAGAGGAGCGAGAACTGGAAATAAAAAAATTGGAGGATTCCAATAGAAAAAGGGTCGACTTTTTGAAATGCTTAAAAAGCTTTACCAAGTATGAAGAGAATAGAGACGAAGTGATGGGTAACTGATTGTAGTATGAAGTTAATAGAAAAGTGACCATAGTTAAAAGTTGACAGTAGAATTAACAGTAGAGAGGAGAAAGAGTAAACAAAAATAAGGAACAAAAAAAAAAAGAATCCTTCAGTTGTCAAAAACTGGTTCCAGTCCTTCTTGCAGGTCGTAAGGAAGTTGACGATTTGAACCTCTTAGACGCACTTCAGCAAGCACCCTTCATACAAACACCTTCATATGCCTGATGATAAAAGATAACAGTCTAGTTTAATGTGTACAGTAAATAAATCGGAAAGAATTTTAACGAGATCCTTGTAAGTACTTATGCATATGAGACGACGAGGGGACGACAAGAGACGAAATCTGTTAAGAGAAGGGGGGGCTTTCTGGTTTCCAAGTGCCGCACCTGTACTCCACTCCTCTCCTCTCAAAGATGGAGAAACAGAGAGGGAGAAACAGCTACTTTTGAACTAGTTAAATGGAATTCGAATCCGTTTTTGCTGCGTAAACAAGCAGATTCTCTGCAAACATTACCTTTTGCTCTGGTTGTAGTCACTTTCTTACCATTAACTCTCCACAATCAAGCTGTAAATCTGGCAAATGTGAGGACCAACAACCGTAGCAATCTTCTGTGTGTAGTGCACTCTCGTGCACCTTCCAAATTGGGAATGGCCGGTAAAGGAACGCCGGAAATTGCGTATCCTCTTATCAATGACCTCACATACGTCGGACTTGCTGATCTAGATTAAGTATTCTTAAGCGTATATGCCTTAGCGGGTGGATACAAATGGTAAATTGTGTAACTTAACTACCAATACCAGCAATAAATGATCAACGAAAGTCATTTTGACAGATTCTAGGGAAAACTTGAATGAAACCGTTGAAAATCCCAGCCGTAGCTAGCCCAAAGTCTTACTTTGATCTGCTTTTCTGAGATTTTTTTTCTTTTTCTTTTTATATCCTACCTTCATTCTCCTTAGTCTTTCAGATTAAGCAAGAAACTGATATATCAACAGTCATTATGCCACATACTTATCGAGTCCATATCCTTTAAGCCCTACGGCTTCAGAAAGCCCAAAATGCAGCGAAACTTTAATCTGCGCCGGGGAACCGCGAAAATTTTTTGGAATATTATCTTATCTTTTGACATTGATTTACGAACGGTTTTAGTCCAGCTACTAAAGAGAGATTTCCGCCCACTTTTTGAACATCTTCACGTTAACTTAGAAGAGTTTGCCTATTGTTGGAAACCTCCAAGAAACCTGTTTTTGCTTTATAAAAGCGCTCAGCTAGCTCGCCTCTGGAGATATAATAATTATTTTTCACTAGTTTAACTTTGGGCCGTCGGATAAGATTTATATTTTCCCAAGTTAGACTATCGGTAAACTAAGTTAGCCAAAACGGATTAACCAACCACTGAATAATATATGCTAAAGAGCAGATAGTGCTAGCAAGTAAATATTTCAAGAATTTTTGAAAGGAACCATTATTCATAAATATAAGGAAAATATTATTCGGTAGTGAGTATGCCGAAAATAGATCGAGACGATGAAGACTTCATCCCAGGAACGGTCAACATCATCGCTTCAACGTATGAGGAGGAGGATGGTGTAGATGGCCAGCCTCCATTGAAAAGAAACAAGAACGGAGTGATCTTACTTCCACAGCCTTCCGAATCTCCAAATGATCCTCTCAACTGGTCGCCATGGAGAAAAGGATGGCATATGTTTTTAGTTTGCTTTATTACAGGTCTCACTGCGGCTACTTCGAACGACGCCGGAGCTGCACAAGATGGTATGAATGAAGCTTACGGGATTTCATATGATTCTTTCAATACTGGGGCAGGAATTTTGTTCATTTTCATTGGCTGGTCCTGTATTTTCTTTGCTCCTGCTTCTTCTTTATACGGAAGACGTATCACTTATATCATTTGTTTGCTTGCAGGCTGCTTAGGTTGCGTATGGTTTGGTGTTACCAAGAAAACTTCCGATTCACTTTTCTCTCAGATCTTTGTAGGGATGAGTGAACTGTGTACTGAAGCACAAGTTCAACAGAGTATAAGTGACATATACTTCCAGCACCAGTTAGGTGGTTCTTTGACTGTTTATATCTTGGCCATCTCCATTGGGACCTTTTTGGGACCTTTAATTGCCAATTATATTGCAGAAGGTCAAACTTTCAGATGGATTGGCTACTGGGGAGCCATCATCTGTGGAGGTACATTAATTGTTGTGCTTTTTACATGCGAGGAAACCGTATTTGAAAGGACTAGGTATATTCCAGTTTTAAATTCATCACCTTCAAATTTATCTCTGGAAAATTTGCAAGAGCAAATGGACGAGAAGAAGAAATTGGAAGGTAATGACTCAGAAGCAGTGCAAATGGAAAAGTTCACTTCCACTGTTTCACCTAGATTGATGATGATTACTTCCGCAAATCCGGAAACTGCAGCTCAGGAAATGGGACACACCCAAACTGAGGACAAATGGTCGTACTGGAAACGTGTAGCCATCATCACACCATCTTCGTACCTTAAGGGAACAGGATTCAAGCAATATATCTACAGATTTTTGATCTACTTCAAGGTTTTCACTATCCCTGCAGTATGGTTCAGTGGTATGCTTTGGGGGTTACAAGATGCTTACTTATCTTTCTACCTTACCACCCAAGACGACTATTTTACAGAAGACCCATGGAACTACTCTGAAAACGGTGTCGCCATAATGAACGTACCTACATTGATTGGTGCTATCATAGGATGTATCCTCTCTGGTTACCTTGCAGACTTTCACGTTATCTGGTTAGCTAAGAGAAACAATAACGTTTATGAGCCAGAAACGAGATTATGGCTCTTAGTAGTTGCTTGGATCATCTCTCCCGTAGGCTTGATTATGTTCGGAGTTGGTGCAGCCAGAGAATGGCCATGGCAAGTTATCTACGTTGGCTTGGGATTTATCGGTTTCGGATGGGGTTCCATTGGAGATACCGCTATGTCCTACCTTATGGATTCATACCCTGAAATAGTTATTCAAGGTATGGTGGGTGTTTCCATCATTAATAACACTTTAGCGTGTATTTTCACATTCACATGTAGTCCATGGCTTGATGCTTCTGGGACTCAAAACACCTATATTGCACTTGCAGTAATCGATTTTGTCACCATCGGATTGGCATTCCCTATGTACTATTATGGAAAAGCTTGCCGTAAGTGGACCAAGAATTTGTACTTGGACTTGGTGGAATTATCACAAGGTAGTTAGGCTTCTAACACACACACACACACACACACACACACAGACAGACGAGTATAAATATAAACATATATTGTACACATCTATTTTAATAAGAGGTTATATTCAAGACAATGTAGCGCTCATTGTGATTCAAGCTGCAGTGCAGGATCAAAATGGGATTCTCTAGTACTAATACTTTCTTACTTCAGTAAATTAGGCTAGAACTAAATCGCGTACGATTAGTTCAGGTCCACCAATCTCACATATCTCAATATTAACCCTCTGAGACTTCTTTACTATCGCCAGCCGCTAATAAATTGCAGCCATGGCAATGTTCTCTAGCTTGCAGCCACTTCGTAGGGTGTTCTCCCAAACACGCCATGTTTATCTGCAGGACCACTCATGATCTCAGCAAGATGGAACAAACAAACAGCCGAGGATACCACCATCTTTCCCATTACGTTTCAAGTCAGTTTGACATTAACGCACAGAGACAGAAGATAAGATGCCGCTTGAAACACTTACATCGACTTCTGCGGCGCTTCCCAACATTTTTTCCTTGACTAGCCAGTATCCTGCATTGACCGTAGGATTGGTTATTTTCACCTTGTTTCTCTTGTTGGTGGATTTAACGACCCTGCACAGCTTGGGACATAAGTTTGCCCTTTATCCTGAAGCATTATTTGAATTTGATTTAAATAGATTATCCTTCTACTTGTTATTTCATACGGACTTTTTCCACTGGATCTTTAATGTGATTGCCCTCTTCAAGCCCTTGGCTGCATATGAACGAGTTCACGGCACCATCTACACTGGAGTGTTGCTTAATTTATTGGCAGTAATTGCAGGATTACAGTACTCAATTTTGGGGACATTTTTGGTTGGAAATCAAACTAAAATCATCGGATTATCAGGGGTCGTTTTCCTGTTGTATTCCTACACCGCGTACAAGGAGCATTTGACCACTCCTATATTTTACACGTTGAATTTGGGAAGTGGTAGACAAATCCAATTGCCCACCTTGTATGCTCCATTCATTTTGTTAGTGGTTTGTAGTATTTTGCTACCAGGTGGGTCATTTTTGGGCCATTTATGTGGAATCTCCGCTGGCTACTTGTTAGGAATGGACTACATCAATTTTTTGTTCCCACCACATAAGATTCTTCTGTTTATCGATAACAAGTGCGACAAGGCCATTAAGTTGTTAGACGGCGTGGTTATATTTTACAGGGAAGACGATGCAGTAAGTTCGCGTGGTGTCAGCTATGTGCCACTTTTGAGCACAGATCTTGAGTCTGCTGCCTAAAAGGCATTAGAGGGAGAGAGAGAGAGAGAGAGAGAGAGAGAGAGAGAGAGAGAGAGAGAGAGAGAGAGAGAGAATGCAACAACCCATGCACGACTGCCTACACCTGAGAAAATAATATAATCCGTGCAATTCATAGACTTTCTTAGGAAACTAAACGTATAAAAAGGCATTATGTAGGAACGACGGGGTATTTTACTCAGCTCTGGCGAGAGAATGTTTCCTCCGGTGAGGTGATGGAAAGTGAACGACCTGTTTCTAATTTGTAGGAGAATACTTGGTTGCATAAAGTAGTTACCCATTTAAGTAACCGTGGAGACTGCATGTGTAATAGAATAAAAGAAGAAAAACAAGAAAATGCCTTAATACACGCACTTGGAGTGCAACCTCTACATGAGAGTCCGTCTTTCTACTTGAGTTGGACCACAATTCTGAAACGCGAGGTGGAAACTGGTATGAAGAGCGCAGTGAATTGCGAAGAAATCTGCCACTACTAACTATGCCCATTTTCTTGCGGTTTTCTACTGCCTTCCACTTTTTTCCTGCTGCCTCACTCATACGGAACGACAGAAATTTCACTCTCTCGCATTAGCCGTGATTGCAAATTCTGTCCGCGCCGAGGTTGTAGTACCACCAGGTTGCTCTAACATAGACATTCAAATGTGTAACATACATGTCCAATTCTATCGTTTCGCGCCAGTGCCCGACCCATTTCTCACGTCTCTTTTTCCTGCGCTCCTTTCTCCCTCTAACAACCCCCCTATGTAATTTCTTGACCTGTGGGGGGGACCCTTTTCATTTTTCATGTGTTTTTCGTTCCAGTGCAGTACGACTTCCCCACCAATGTAAACATTTTATGTAGGAACAAAAATAAGCAAAAGAAAAGGTGGAAGCATTTGAGAGGGCCACCCCACAATTGTGCAACGGATTCGAATCATGCTGAACCGCTATAATAGTACCACGACTATGGAACGAAACAATGGGGGCATTGAGATGTCTGAGGAGGAGTTCAAACGGATGAGGCAGAACAAAAACAATCAGGAGATTGAAAAGCCTGACAAGAGCACCAAGCACTCGCTAAGCAAAAGAGGGTCAATATTGTTACTGAAGGCATTCGTACGACTGAAAGGTAAGAACTCGAGTTCCGGTTCAACACCAAACCAGGCTAGTGATCCTCCTGCTAATAATGGATCTAGAAGTAGGCGCCAAGCCGCAAACTCACAAAACCAATCGCAAAGTGACTCGCAAGCCAATGGCGGCGAGAAATCAAGAAGGAGAGACTCTAAAAAGAGGAAAAAGCCCGTTAGAAGGCTGCACTACAAGAATGAAGTCGAAGCTCCCTCTACTACCACACTCACGGTGGCGCTCGAAAGGCCTAGTGAGCCCCAATATACAGTCAACCGAAGGCTAGGAGACGAAGACGAAGAAAAAAGCCTTCCTCCAATGCCGTCGTCAATTCCTTACGAGGGCAAGTTGTCAATTAACAAGACTGTACCCCGAGGCAGCTTAGATAGCGAGTACCAGGAAAATGGTCCCAAGCCTACCAAGGAAGACCACGCAAATGGCAAGCGAAGTAGCCTGCTTGTAGACTCCATAGCCTCGCTGAAGAATCTTTCTTTGAAAGAAGCTCAGATCGATTCGAGCAAGGAGTTGCCAGAACATGACTTGAATGAAAGTTCGCCGGGAGTATGGTCTCCTCCTCCAGCCAATGATGATGTGGGGATTCGTCCAAAAGCGAAGATAGAAGATGCCGGCGTCGATGAGATCCCTAACGCAACTGACGACCACGACACCAGTGATGTGCACCCGTACTCCGGACCCATAAGGAACCCTTCCAGTGAAAGCAGTCCTGTGAAGCTGGAGCCTAAAAATAGGGTTGGAGACGCTCCGCCTCAATCTCACACACCCCCTAGTCCTCGAAAGCAGTCCTTATTGAGACACAAGAACGTCAACAAGAATACAGATTCTATCATACACGATTTGAAAGTGAACCTTCGTACAATGGACCCCAATTCAATGGACGACGTTCTGCACGACCCCCATTCCCAATTCTCCCCCGTACTAAACTTGGACGACAAGGTTTCGCTCTTCCAGTTTCACTCGTCCAAGGTGTTGGTGTATGATGACCAGCCCCACGGGCCAGAAGCTCAGGATGATTCTAAAATTATCTCAGGTAGGCTCTTGGGTCATGGACTAATCGAAATATTCCAACTTCATAATGGCGATGTGACCTACTTATCGTGTGGGACTTCGTTCGTGTACCCATTACTTCCTAAGCTCAAGATCTTGAGAACTACGTTCAATACGTTTGTTCTTCCTTTGATCAATCCGGAAAGATACTGGAAGATATCGATTGGAACGGATGACGATTGTGAGGTATTGCTAAAGTTGGAACGTATATTGAAAGAGAACGTAAACTACAGGAATCTCTACCAAGGAGAGAGAGAGCGCTTGAAAGAACTGAGCGAACTGAAACAGGGCCCCAAAAAAGAAAAGGATGAAGAAAATAAAGAAAGTAAAGAGTATACGAAGGTGCAGAGAGAAGTTGTGCCTGTAGAGCAGGTTGAGAGGGAAGCTTTAGGGCACGAAAAGGAGACTGTAGAGAAGGAAGTTCAGGAAAAAAAGGAAGCTGTAGAGAAAGAAAAGAAAGATGTGGAGCAGATCAAAAAGGAACTGGCAAGGAAATTCGGCGAGGTAAATGCGATTAATGCGGACGAGAAGGTTCAAAAGGAACTGGCTGAAGTAGCTGACGGGCTCAAAGCAGATGAAAAGGTTGAAAAAGAGTCTAAAACTGGATCAACTCCAAATAGAAGCAATCTGACACCTAGGATTGTCCACCCTCGTCGTATTGACAGTTTCAGTGAACATTATAAGAATGGTTTGACTTCTGCAGATGAGAGATCGATGAAACCTTCCATCGTACACAAGGTTATTGATGGTGACTTCCTCTCTCATGAGATCCCAGACTCCCCACCATCAGCACCACTTTCCCCAGCCAGACCTGAGGATACCGAGCTATCTAATTTCAATCTTGATAGTACCCCCTCCAAGCAACCTAGAAAAGACGGATCGTGGCAAATCGAAAGACAAACGTCGGGCAACTCTTTCTCCACTGAGGTTGCGTGCTTGGATATGGACCATCAGGAACTGGTCCAAGTCCTGGTACTGCGTCCCTTACCTCCTGGAGCTTCTAGTTATAACTCTCGTCGGATTGAACTCCCTGTGCTGGCGCAGGGTTACAATTCAACAACCATTCTTGGGCCAAAACCTTTGAAGTCGGCGAATTCATTCCATGCTTCCACTCACATTTTGTCCCAAGAAGATGCTGGGAATGAATCAGACTCCTCGATGGACTCCCTCATTGATGAATATGAAGAGAACTTATCCTCCATTCCCCATCTAAAGACTGGGGTGACATCCAGAATTCCTTCCCGTGCTCCTTCTAGAGTATCTACTAGCTATGATCCTAACGAGAACGGTGGGATTCAATACAGAAGGCCAGCATTGTTTCAGGGAAAGATTGATAGAGATGATGTTCAACACGACGACGCAGATGAAGAGTTCCCAAGTACGTCACTCTCGGAATACAATAGGATCCACAACGGAAGGTCACGTCGTTCTTCAAGGAGTGAAGTTGTTGATTGGGCGACTACTAATAACAAAAGTGGCACCTTGAACGGAACTAATGGCCATCTTACCAAATCCAGGTCTACGTACTCTATTGCAAGCTCCTACAGGCAACAAGGAGCGGGAGAACGGGGGAATCTCAGCAATACTTACAAGGAGATCTATCGATCCATTACCCAGAGAAACTTGGCTCAGAGCTTGCACTTGGACGATGATACCAAGTCTACCAAGTCTGCATTACCACATAACCCCAGATCAAGGCATCCACCATTATCAAAATCGGCATTCACTCCTGTCCTGATTGGATCCAAGAAGACATCAGACTCTACCAGAAGATATGCCAATAGTGTTGTGAGCGAACGGCCAGCGTCTATTATTGGCGGAGGAGGGTTATCTTCTTCAGAGATTTACAAAATGTTAAGCACTAGTAAATCTCACAACAACTTGAAAAGAGAGTTGAAAAATGCACCTAGGAAAGACCCAGCTCCGGAGGGTGGAAGCTTGGCGTCGAAGCTTTTTGGATGGTGAAGAAGAGTTACACACTGAGATCCAAGGGAAACACACTTCGTTCTATATTTATAATAAAAATTGACCTCAATTGTTATTGGATATACCGCTTGTTGTTCTGTAGTTAAAGTAGTTCAAGCAGTTTAAGCAGTTCAAGTAATTGCAAGGGTTACTCTCTTGACCGAGACAGAGCACGAAGTGCTGTGTGGCATAAACACCCAGCCGTATCTACTCTCATACTACGGATCTAACACCCTCCATCTACAAAACGTTTGCAAACTCATCTCAAAAACGTACTTCAATTTACAGAAACCTACTACACTCTCTTGACAAAATCAAATATATACAAACTGTCAATATAAAGTTATCTATACAAAAATATACGCATAACAGTCATAGAGGTCTTCTTCTAAAAGAGTTTTAGCTTCTTTCAGTTTTCTTTTCGTGGGTCATCAAGTTTACAATGCTGGTGGAGCACCTGGTACTGGGTTACCATTGGCGTCAATCAAACCTTGTTGCATCATCATCAATTGTTCATTACCGGCACTTTCAAACTGTAAACCTAATCCCAATCTGCTAGCATTCTTGCTGTGGTCGATTTCACCAGAGAACAAGATAGAAACGGTTGGGAGAACTCTCTTTTCCATGAAGACACCAACCTTACCGTTGGAGTCTAATTGACCTCTGAAAACAGATTGTCTATATTCGTATTTAGCACCAATGGTGGTTTGACCTTCGATAACAGGCTCGAAACCAACTGGTGTACCCATCAACGAGTCGGTGATTGGCTTCATGGTGGCAGCAACCTGGGTTTCCAAACCGGCTTCCACTTTGTCGGTCACTCTTTGCCAGTATGAGGCAATCAAGGCACCCTGTGCTTGCAATTGGGCACTAGCAATCCAGTTACCTGCATTGTATCTGGCAACGTAAGAGACGGCGCTGTCTGGAGGAGTGGCACCGGATTGCTTACTGTACATGGCTTCAAGACCAACTGCAAAGTTCTTGGTCAAACTCTGTAAGAGAGATCCAACAGCTACACCGGAGAAGGCATTACCAGATTCCAAGAAGAAAGAAGGGTTTAAAGTCTTCAAGTTGATGGAGAAGTCCAGAGCCTGGTAGTCTTGTTCCAATTGAACCATGGCTGGTTGAGCGTTGGCCAATTGTAAGGTCAACTTGGAGATGTTGTGCTTGTCCCATCCGTAGTTGACTCTACCGGAGAATGAAAAGTCATTGTCGATGTTACCTTGGACGAAATAGTCGTCAGTGGCGTACAAGGCGGAGAAGGCGTATGGAGGCAACACTTGGGAGCCAATGGACAATGTGTGGGAGGTTTGGAAGGCTGGGGACATGGAGAAGGCCTTGTTTAAATCAGCTCTCAACCCAGTAAAGAAGTACTGCAGCAAAAAGACATCACGGGACACTTCCTTGTTTAAATTTTCAATGGTGCCCGGGTTGGTTAAACCTAAAGACTTTCTGTGCTCGCTGATGGAAGTGTAGGCATCGTTCAAGTAGGAGAATACAGGGTTAGATGACCACAATCCATTTGGCTTTGGAGCCTGGGGGGTAACCGCTGGCAAGGTGGAGATATCCAACTTGGATAAATCGGCTATTGGGACAGGGGAGGTGTTGGACATCGTTGTAGTTGATGATAAACCAGTGGCACTTTACAACTTCCGGCTTTTTTTCGTTTTTGGGAATTTTTCGAGATTTTTTTCGAGTGAAAAATTTGGCTGTGCGTAAAATTACGCCGAAAATGGGTGCAGTGAAGAAGCACGCGTAAATATGGGAACTGATACTATAAGAGGATAACGGAGGTTTGTGGATAGAAGCCTGAGAGTAGTGGCTAGTAAGGGTTCCTGTTTTGATTATTTGTAAACCATTTGTATTTGAAACAAGTAGAGCCGATTTCGAGTGTGTCCAGCTGGCCCTCTGGTAGATCATGGTCCGCAACTTTATCGGTTGGGTGCAGCAAAGGATGTTTTGGTACTGCATATAGTGTACATGGTATACATGAGCAAGTACCTATTATATATGTGTGGACTGGGGCAGAAGACTGGCGATTTTACATTGGCTCAGAAGACTCACCTTGTGTGTGGATTTGTCTGTTGCTTCTAGCTACTACCACTGTGCTCTTCACCTGGATCATGTCCCGCTTTTTAATAGCAAATGCATGAATGCATCTGAGTGTACTGCATACATGTGTACTTATAACCCTGGGACAACGGCCAACAGTGTACCCATACTGCACTCATTCTACTCATTTTATTTCCCTACAACTTTCTCTTTTCAAATTTCCTCGAAGTCTTCCCCGTAGACTCGTTTGACTCCTTCTGACTACCGATATTCTGGCTCCTACCTGTCGGTGCTAAACCATCTAGTGATGGATCACATCCTGTATGTAGTCAAAACGTGCTGCACCAATTGTTTGCACCCAATGGCAAGAATGGGTAAAAGAGATTTTGGCAGTCCCCAATAATGGCAAAGTACATCCTCATCCATTTCTCATTATTACAAGCACTCTCACCCACACGCTTCTTACATATTCAATTTCCCCTGTTCCCTTCTTCTCTCGCTCCCAATCGTCTCACGATCTTGCCTCTACCACTGTTATCAACTTCCTGCACAGTGACGACATAATCACCTTACCCACATCACTGAATGCAACATCCGAACACCCAGCATGCTCTTTTTTCTACCGCACCGACCCAGTCCGGGCAGTCTGCTGATGGCTCCAGGCAAGCAGCTGACTCTCCCTACCGATTCCTTCTCGAGCTAATAAATACCGACTTCTGCTCTAATTTTACTATCAATTCCACCCCCAGCTATTACTAGAATATAGAACTGGACGTTACCCGGCTTAACATAAATTGTTAGAATGACGACGTTCCCACTTATCAATGGGATCGCTTCGTATGAACTTAAAACTTCCGACTCCCACCTCTTCCAAGAAACTGTACGTTTCTACAAGGAGATCGTCGGCTTAAATCTCGAACAAACGGGCCAGCTGAAAGATGAAGTCTTCCTTGGATCCACCCTCTGTGCCTTCAAAGTGAAAGTGTTGCTCTCGCCCGATGCCAGAACCGCAAAGGAGTCCAACAAGGAGAGAGAAGAGATCTCTCTTTTATGTAAGGGCTCGGACTGGAGGCTGACTACGAGTTCGATCTCCTTGAAAGTTACTGACTTAAACTCTTTGATAAGGTCCCTTAGAGAGAAGAACTACTCCTCACAGATCACCCCCAACGAACTCTACCCGTATGAGGTACACACCATTGACCCCTTGGGCACCATCGTTGGGTTCACCACTGCTAGTAACCCCATGACGTTGATCCCACCTGTCGCCAAGTTGACTCCCGACACAATTGCCGCCGGCCCCAAGGATCAAGGCTTCCCAGGCTTATCTCTTCCCGTACCCATGTCCACCACCGTCTCTACCGATACGACATACTACGACGGATCAGAGCAACCCAAGAGGAGAAACATCGCTGTAATGACCTCGGGAGGTGATGCTCCCGGTATGAACGCTAACGTACGAGCCATCGTCAGAGCAGCCATCTTCCGTGGATGCAAGGCCTTTGCAGTTATGGAAGGATATGAAGGTCTTGTCCGTGGGGGCCCTGAGTATATCAAGGAGATGCTGTGGCAAGACGTTAGAGGTTACTTAAGTGAAGGTGGTACCAATATCGGGACTGCCAGATGTATGGCGTTCAAAGAAAGACCCGGTCGGTTGAAGGGCTGTAAGCACTTGATTGACGCCGGCATCGACGCCTTGATTGTGTGCGGTGGGGATGGATCGTTGACCGGTGCGGACTTGTTCCGTTCTGAGTGGCCATCATTGATCGAGGAGCTCCGCAAGACGAAACAAATCACTCACGAGCAGTACGAGAAGCATAAGCACTTGAACATCTGTGGTACTGTGGGCTCAATTGACAACGACATGGCGACCACCGACGCCACCATTGGTGCCTACTCGTCTTTAGCGAGAATCTGCCAGGCCATCGACTACATTGACGCCACGGCCAACTCCCACTCGAGAGCTTTTGTGGTAGAGGTCATGGGTAGACACTGTGGTTGGCTTGCGTTGATGGCTGGTATAGCCACCAGTGCAGACTACATCTTGATCCCCGAAAAGCCATCGTCCACGCAGGACTGGAAAGCCCAGATGTGTGAGATCGTAGGCAAGCATAGATCCAAGGGTAAGAGAAAGACCATCGTTATTGTTGCTGAGGGTGCTATCACACTTGACTTGGACCCAATCTCTGCCCACGATGTGAAGGATGTTCTTGTGGAAAGATTGGGACTCGACACAAGGGTCACTACTCTTGGTCATGTCCAAAGAGGAGGTACTGCTGTGGCGTACGACCGTGTACTTGCTACTTTACAAGGGGTAGAAGCAGTCAAGGCTGTATTAGACTGTACCCCAGAGACACCTTCTCCCCTTATTGCTATTGAAGAGAACAAGATTGTTCGTAAGCCGCTCGTAGAGGCTGTGAGGATCACTAAACAGGTGGCCACCGCCATTGAGAACAAGGACTTCCAAAAGGCTATGAGTTTAAGAGACTCAGAGTTTGTAGAGCACTTGAGCAACTTCATTGCGATGAACTCTGCCAACCACAACGAACCTACGCTCCCTCTAGCCAAGCGTAAGAAGATTGCTATTATGAATGTAGGAGCGCCAGCTGGTGGTATGAACTCAGCAGTGTATTCGATGGCCACGTACTGTATGTCTCGTGGTCACACGCCATACGCCATCCACAATGGATTTGCTGGATTGGCTCGTCACGAGTCGGTCCGTCTGATTGACTGGCTTGCCATTGAGGGTTGGAATTCTATTGGAGGTTCGGAAATTGGAACAAACAGATCCACTCCAGGAGACACCGACATCGGAATGATTGCGTACTACTTTGAGAAGTACCAGTTTGACGGGTTGATTCTTGTTGGAGGGTTCGAGGCGTTCGTGTCGTTAGATCAGTTGGAAAAGGCCAGATCAGTCTATCCAGCATTCCGTATCCCAATGGTATTGATTCCAGCTACCATCTCCAACAACGTGCCGGGAACAGAGTACTCCCTTGGATCAGACACATGTTTGAACTCCCTTATGGACTACTGTGATGTGGTGAAACAGTCTGCTTCTTCCACCAGAGATAGAGCCTTCGTCATTGAAGTCCAAGGTGGAAATTCGGGCTATATTGCTACCCATGCTGCGCTCTGCTGTGGTGCCCAGGCTTCGTACGTTCCTGAAGAGGGAATTGCCCTTGACCAGTTGGAACTGGACATCACATCCTTAAGGGAGTCCTTCGCCGTCGACCAAGGCTTGTCCAAGTCAGGTAAGCTCATTCTTAAGTCCACTAATGCCTCCAAGGTGCTCACAACGCAGGTTCTTGCAGATATTATCAAGCTGGAACTGGATGGTTTGTTTGATGCTAAGACAGCTATTCCGGGCCATGTCCAACAGGGTGGACTTCCTTCTCCTATTGATAGAACCAGAGCCGCCAGATTCACGGTTAAGGCTGTAGAGTTCATTGAAAAGAACTCCAATGTGATCTCTGAGTACAAGTTTGATCTTGACTTCCCCTACGGCAACAAGGCCATCGCTAAGACTGCCGCTGTGCTTGGGGTGAAACTGTCCCACTTGACATTTACAGGAATCAGACAGTTGTACGATTTCGAGACCTTGTTAGATAAGAGAATGCCTAAAAAGATATCGTGGGACAGTGCTAGAGATATTGCTGACCAGTTGGTAGGCAGAACAAGAGTAGTAAAGCCAGAAGCGTAGACAAAAGCATAGCCAGGTCTAGCAAGGAAAAATATACATAGATAGAATAATGAAGTAACTAAAAAAAAAAACAAGAAATAGTATTTGAGGTGAACTTGTAGATGACAACCGTAGGATTATTCTGGGGTGGCATGGACCGACCCCAAGGTGTTGTAGTGGGAACCCGCTTGACTGGTTGAGCCGCGTTGATGATGGACATCCGTACACCACAGATGGTGTCTGAACTTTCATGTTTACTTCAGTTTCACCGAACTAGGCTCGAAGTTCTTGCAATCATTCGAACCACAATGAGCGATAAGACACTATTTGACTCATTAGTGAGCAAGCTAGGGAGTATGTAGCGGACTTTTCCAAAAAATATCTCTATTTTTTCCTTGGGTGGGGCAGGCTATTATTTTCTCGTCTACTAACTTTGCAGCGCTACAGGGGAGGGCCTCTAACGATACTATAGATAAACACAACTTAAACCAGATCAATAAGGAAAGTGTGGAACTACAAGGGTTCATTCAGGAGCAACTCGATAGGCTCCAAAAGTATGAAATCAAGAGAATCAAGGAGGAATTGGGTAAGTTGTTCATGGAGATAAGGAGGAAAGAAGATAGCTTAGGTACAAGAACTTTCAGGTTTGTCGGTGAGCCAATTCCTAGAACTTCGGAAGTCCAGCTGAAGGCAATCCCCAGAACATTAGGTGAACCTGTAGAGCATAGTACTAGCAGAAAACCAGAAATTGCAGACAAGAATAATGTAAAGGTCACCATACGACAGGAGAACTCATTCATCACTAACCTTGTGAGCAGTGTGGTGACCAGTACCAGTGACGTTTCCCAAATTCACTTCAAGCATGGATCCGATAGTGTGCTCTGGCTCCTGGCTAACGGGCCCGTATTTATCGAGGAGTTGCAGCATCTGATTATTGTAGTGGACTGTCACCAGCTAAGAATGAGAAAAGTGCAGAACTGTAGAATCCATGGCAAGGTGGCCAACAACCGATTCGTCATAGAAGAGTGCACGGATTTGGTTGTAGTGACAGAAGAGGATGGGGTATTCAGTGTCGACGATTTCTCGGATCCGCGCAGAACCGAGAGACACCACGAGGGCAGCGTGAATGTCAAATTTGTGCAATCTGAGGCAAATGAAGTGTTGGATCTGGTTAGGAACTTGCAAGATGGTGCTTTGGATCCTGTGAGTAGTGAAAAATTGGCTAGCGTTTTGGCTGTGATTTGATGGCCAGAGGTGTGTACGTAGAAGAAAAAAACGTACATATTTAACAATATCCCGACGATACAGGTACAGCCATGGAAAAACCGCCATGCTACCCATTGAGTTCCTCACTAGGTATGGCACCTCTTGTGGATATCGCACGGTATATGGAGATTCTTCCCCTCCCTTCTCGGTAAATATGCACGCCTAAAATACAAGCCGATGGCCGAAATTTCGCGGTTTACTGGAAGGTTAAATTTAAACCCGGGGTCATAGCACTATTTAGCAAAGAGAACTCCAACAGTATCCGCTTTGATCAAGTGTAACAATCGAGGTTTGCCAATCGCACTCGTCTTCGCTTGGCGACCAACGGAGTCCACGAAAGTACCATTTTGCCGAAACTTAAAAAGGCTATTTTCCATTTTGATTATTTTGAGTATAGGCCCCTCAAACTCAATTTCTTATGTCAAGCCATCGCCCGCATAGTGTGTTTCATTGCTGCACATTGTTTGGAATAAACTACAATAGTTGATACGACGGGTGCTTTTTGGCCCCTGTGCTTGCTCAGCGCCCCTAAATACTAATTACACTAAGGGCTAGTGCTTTCGCCCGACCAAGGTGCCTCTATCGTAGGGCATCGGACTGTATATAATCGGCTAATCCATAAAGCTTAACTGCTACTGGCACTGTATGTAATCGGCCCTGGGTTATCGGCTATAAATTATTTGAGTGTTTTTTTTACCCCACACTGTCCGCAAATCGACACAGTTTAAAAATTCATGAAATTGGTTTTAGTTGACTGCAACTTTTTTTTTTTTTTTTTAATTTCATCTTCTCTCCAAAAGCTCTGGTTTACTAAGCTTGTTAATATTGATAGAATAGGGACTTGTTTACTGTAATTTTGCTTTGTTAACATTTTCATTCTTGGCATCTTTTTTTTTTCACTTTTTTTAGTAGTTGTATATTTTTCCTTTTCCGTTGCTAAAAAATGTCCCCTTACTCGTTTGATTCTGAATGGCTTTTCGGTCCAAGTAGTGAAACCAATGCAAAGTTGTTGGATGAATTTTTGCCACTTGAGGAGCCAGAATTGAGAAAAAAATTGGGCGATTCGATACCAATTCCTGGAACAGAGAAAGATGGCTTCTCTGCTGTCTACAGAAATGCTGCGTTCCCTAAGGTTCTTAAATCAGGATTCTCACCAGAGTTGAACACTTATGGAAAATTTTTCGCAAACACCGTGCAAAACAAACCCAGCAATCCATGTTTCGCGTTTAGAGAGTACGACTACGTCCAAAAGAAATCTGCTGATCACTTTTCCACACTCACCTACGCGGAAGTTAACCAAAGGAAAAAGCATTTTGGTGCAGGGTTATTGTACCTTTTGAGCAACTCTACCTACTTGCAACCAGAGAAACTTGAATCACACAAGAAGGTTGTCAATCATGTTGCAAACTTCGGCACTTATGATAAGGATAACATGTCCTTCATCTTGACGGTTTTCGCACCCAACAGAATGGAATGGATGCTTACTGATCTTATGTGCTGTGACTACTCCATTACCAACAGTTCGCTTTATGACACCTTGGGCCCCGATGTGTCGAGGTACATTTTAGAATTAACTGAATCGCCAGCTATTGTTCTTGCTAAGCACAATATAGCCACGATTTTGAACTTGAAAAGACAATTCCCAAAGGACTTGGCCAACTTGATCTTGATGATTTCAATGGATCCATTGGATTTGGAAGGTGACAACGAGTCAATCTCATTTGAAGATATGCTGAATGTCGCTGCAGCTAGAGAATTGGGTATAACTTTGATTGACTTGAACAGAGTTGAAAAAGTTGGTGAAATCTTCCCACACAAGGAACTCCCATCGACTATTGAATCGACCTACACAATCAGTTTCACCAGTGGTACAACTGGATCTAAGCCAAAGGGTGTAGTGTTGCTGCACAAGGTTGCCGGCGCTGGTATCACTTTCTTGTTGCCGCTCTTGAAACCTCCAAAGAATTCTAAAACGTTTGCCTTCTTACCATTGGCACATATTTATGAAAGGCAAAACACTGCTTATGCCATTAGTTTGGGAAGTTTAATTGGATTTCCACAAATCGGTGGAACTCCTTTGACTCTCCTTGACGACTTGAAGATTTTCAAGCCAAATGTTCTAAGCAACGTTCCTAGAGTATACACTAAGTTTGAAGCTGCAATTAAATCTGCAACTATTGAACATCCAACTAGTTTGTTCACCAGAAGTTTATTTGAGAAGATCTTAAACTCCAAAAAGGAACTCCAAAGTAAGGAAGATCATGACCCTGGTTATCACTTTATTTATGATAAGGTGTTCCTTCTGAAAATCAGAGCAAAGTTTGGGTTTGACGATATGTTATTTACCGTCTGTGGATCTGCTCCAATCTCGGTTCCTACTATTAAGTTTTTGAAGGCTGCTTTGAATATTGGATTTGCTCAAGGTTATGGATTAACCGAATCCTTTGCAGGTATGTGTGTGACTATCCCATTCGATAGTGACCCTGGTTCTTGTGGTTCATGTGGTGTCAGCACTGAAATGAAGTTAAAGGAGTTACCTCAAATGGGTTACCATGTAAATGATAAAGGTGGACCTCGTGGTGAGCTTTTACTTAGAGGACCTCAAATCTTCTCGCACTATTTTAAAAACGAAGAGGAAACAGCTAAGGCTATTGATGAAGAAGGCTGGTTCCATACTGGTGATGTTGCAAAATTTGATGAGAGAGGAAGGGTTTACATTATCGATAGAGTTAAGAATTTCTTTAAATTGGCCCAAGGAGAATATGTCACACCTGAAAAGGTTGAAAACACGTACCTCTCTGCCAACCCAATACTTACCCAATTATATGCTCATGGGGATTCGTTGCAACATTTTTTGGTTGGTATCTGTGGAATTGATGTTCCATTGGCACGCAAATTTTTGAGAGAAACTTGTAAGGTCAAGGTCCTGCCTGATACCAATGAGGATGAGATTGTTGACTTAATTAACAAGAAGGAAAACAGAAAATTGTTGTTGAACTATATTAATGGAATAGTCTCCAAAGAGAGCAAACTTTCTGGATTTGAAAAGCTTCACAATTTGTACTTTGAAGTGGAACCATTAAGATTGGACAGAGATGTTATTACTCCAACCACAAAGTTGAAGAGACCAATTGCTCGCAAATTCTTCGCTGAGCAAATCAATGATATGTACAAGGAAGGTAGCTTGGTTGAAAGTTCAACAAAGTTGTAGAGCATATGTATATTGCGAATAAATGATAAAGTATATGATATAGATTCAAAAAATAAATAAAGATAACAAAAAAAATAAGAAAAATTAGAAAAGAAAAAGAAGAGCCGTGCAAGTGAGTTTCCTGTCCGTTGTATGAAGAACTGGTATATTACGCCCGACTTAAACCTCTTTACACTTAGATGTCATCAAACTGGATGCTTTAGCCATCTTCCACACCCAGCCTTACTAAGTACAGCTCGAGGCCAGGTTTGTCCTGCATCTCTTGATTATCTGCAGGACGATATTTTCAATTTTCAAGATTTTTTCCACTAGGCGTTATTTTTTTATTGGCAATGGAAGAGGCAAGTAGGTAGTAAACAACTCATCAAGCCCAATATGGTATGTATCGGAGTAGAAATCGCAACCCTAGGAGTGGGGGGATCTAAATTTGGAAATGGCTAGAAAAATGTGATGAATTGGAGGTGATTTGGAATCCTGGACAGCCTGGAAAGTGGAGCCTTTGCTTCCATTGGCAACACTACAAAACAGAGACCGAAGCGAGCAGAGAGGGCTGGGAATATTTTTTATATGTTTTTCCCCGTTTCCTGAAGAATATGCTACCTTGAGGACTGCAAAATGGAAGTGGGCTTATGCCACTTAAGTTAGATACGTAAATGCCTTCCTGATGGGCCCTATACTACCGCCATCGGCGACGTTGTCTGGTTCTTTCAGTGGATTTTGTGCTGCCATATTCGCCCACTTTTCCAAGCTTCGCATGTTCAGTTGTAGTTGGCCCATTTGGAGTTACTCGACGTGGCACAACGTCCCTACTTGGTAGAGGGCCAGTGTCGTTCCGACGCATTACTCCGCACCATTACCGTAAAACATACCACATTCTCTACTGCTTGGTCGATAGTGAAATGAAGCACGTAGCCAGTGTTTGCCAAATAAAAGTGAAAAGCCTCTGAAAAGCGAAAGAGGAATCCACGCTCCATTCTTGATTCCAGTCTCTTTATCTATCTATATCGCATACTAACAAACTACAGAATATTAGCACAAAGCAACAAAGTAAAGATTTAGCAGGGTTTTCCTTGATTGCCGCCCATTCTCACATCTCTGGCTTGGGGTTGGATGAAAACTTGAAGCCTAAGGAGTCCGCTCAAGGAATGGTGGGTCAGTTAAAGGCCAGAAGAGCAGCAGGAATCATATTGAAGATGGTTCAAGCAGGAAAAATTGCTGGTAGAGCCGTATTGATTGCAGGACCTCCTTCCACTGGTAAGACCGCTATCGCTATGGGATTATCGCAGTCTTTGGGTAACGATGTCCCTTTCACCTGTATCGCTGGTAGTGAAGTGTTCTCGTTGGAGTTGAGCAAGACCGAGCTGTTGATGCAAAGCTTCAGAAAGTCCATTGGGGTCAAAATTAAGGAAGAAACAGAAATCATTGAAGGAGAAGTTGTAGAAATCCAGATCGACAGATCGATCACGGGTGGCCACAAGCAAGGAAAGTTGACCATAAAGACAACGGATATGGAAACCATCTATGAATTGGGTAACAAGATGATTGAGCTGTTAACCAAGGAAAAGGTGTTGGCTGGTGACATCATTTCCATCGATAAGACTAACGGCAAGATCTCCAAATTGGGTAAATCGTTTGCTCGGGCGCGTGACTACGATGCCATCGGGTCTGACATCAAGTTTGTTCAATGTCCACTGGGTGAGTTACAAAAGAGAAAGCAAGTAGAACACATTATATCGTTACACGAAATCGACGTTATCAACTCCAGACAGCAGGGATTCTTGGCGTTATTCTCTGGTGATACTGGAGAAATCAGACTGGAAGTCAGAGACCAAATTAACATCAAGGTTGCTGAATGGAAAGAAGAGGGTAAAGCTGAAATTGTCCCCGGTGTATTATTCATTGATGAAGTACACATGTTGGACATTGAGTGCTTCTCATTCATAAATAGGGCTTTGGAAGACGACTTCCTGCCAATTGTGGTGATGGCCACCAACCGTG
Organism: Dujonia oleophila; assembly: GCA_030563865.1. Lineage (NCBI taxonomy): Eukaryota > Fungi > Ascomycota > Pichiomycetes > Serinales > Debaryomycetaceae > Dujonia > Dujonia oleophila. The sequence goes on along the minus strand of JAJMKG010000027.1, from coordinate 7,346 downwards.
GAATCCTGAAAACTCGTGGCACTGCGTACAAGTCACCCCACGGAATTCCTCTGGATTTATTGGATAGACTGATTATAATCCACACCTCCCCTTACAATGCTGATGAAATCAGAACTATATTGACTATTAGAAGTAACGAAGAGGAGGTCGAGTTGAGTGTAGACGCCATGGCGTTGTTGACCAAGATTGGCCAGGAAACTAGTCTTAGGTACGCTTCTAACTTGATTTCTGTAGCTCAGCAGATTTCCTTGAAGAGAAGAGCCAATGTTATTGAATTGCAAGATATCAAGAGGGGTTACATGTTGTTCTTGGACCAAGACAGAAGTGTGCAGTACTTGGAAGAAAACAGTGGTCAATACATTGATGACCAGGGAACCTACTCTATCAAGGCCACGGAAACTTCTTCTTCTGCCACTGTAGAACCTGTCGGTGAGGTTAAAGGTGAGGTGGAAGCCAGTAACGGTGACAAGATGGAAATTGAAAACTAGTTTGTTTGTTGACATTTCAAATCAAGGACGCAACTTCGAATAAAAGAAAGGAAGATGAAAAACTGAAGAAAGGAGATTGGGGGTAAAGTAAAGATTAAGATTTAGCAAACTTGTAGCGATGTAAAGCTCTAAGTTGTGCCTAGTGTATACTCAGTTTGTTGTAAAGTATATTATAAGTTAGAATTTATAAACGAAAAAAAAAAGAAAAAGGAAAATTACGTTGACTGTAGAATATAGCAACTGTTTTATCGGACTTTGGTTCTCATTAATGGCCAACTCTCAAACCAACCGTCGTTCTACCAGTGCTGTAGCCTTCTGCATCACGATGGAGGAAAAAGTGAGAATATCAAATTGAACGAAGGGTTCAAAATAATTACCTCTGGTGCACTACAGCAGCCTACACATTTCCCTTCCTAGTCTATGTATTTGTTCATCTATTTAGTGGTAAAATAGACTTTTCTGAAGTCAGTAAAACGCATCCAGCGCTCTCGATAGTCTGACTCTTTTTTTTTTGTATTCACAACTTTTTCAGTGCTTTCTTTCTTACTCTCGTCATTACCTCCTACTATCCATTAAAAAACATTTTCGCACTGCAGTCGCACATTCTTTCTATCTTAACCGCTTCCCTTAGTGTTCAAAATCAAGGCAATAATCATACCGTACAAGCCCAAGACTTCGGCAAAAATCAAAATCAACACAATCCCAACGAACAACTTAGGTTGGTGCATGAATTGTCTGACACCCTCGTCTCCTACAATTCCAATCGAGTAACCCAGCGCTAAACAGGCAAATCCAACTGATAAACCACACGCCAAGTGCATAAACCCATTGAAAAGGGAGTAGTTTTGGTTAGGTGCTAACCCTCCGGCAATCAACACAGCAACTACAAGTCCATACACGGACAAAATACCGGACATAACAACTGGAATTAAAGATTTCATGATCAATTGGGGTTGGAAAGTACCGATACCTGCAATACCAATACCAGACTTGGCAGTACCAATGGCGGCACCGGCGCACGATAAAATCATGGCAGCGGCGCATCCAGCGAATCCAAAAAATGGGGCAAAATTGGGCGCCAATTCATCTGCAAGCGCTCTTTGCGAAATAGAGTCAGACATGGTGTAGTAATATTACGGTTCGGATACGTATACACTATCTGGCTTTCCTTGACGCTGTATCTTTTGTGCCAAACAACTTGCTGTTAGGGAGGGTGAAGATAAAAAAATGTTCGGGCAGGTTAATTGGCAGGAAGGTGTGCACGACCCAGTTGTTGGTGTTATCTGCAGGACGATAGCTGGACCAAGCTCAAGAGACTAAAGCAACCACAAGATTAAGGCTGATTGATATAGGGTGGGGTGCGTGGTTTTCAGTTTTTGGTTACTGCCAAAGGGGTGTTCAACTGCGACCTTTCAGGGGTATTGTAGCCAGATTGGTATGTTCTTGGCTGTGGTGATGAAGATGTCACTTGAAGTTGGTACTGCATTTAACTAGTGTCTCATGTTGCGTTTATAGGCGTGTACCATTGGTAGACTGTCATATGCAATTTGTGAACGAAGAGAGGGTGTTCAAAGGGTTGCATGTATAACTACCATCTCCAGGAGCCACAACTATTTGGAGAAAGTTTCCTGCCTCTCAAAGCGTTTCGCCAACCGGTAATTGACTGGCTGCAATTTGAGTACACTAGTAATGGTCCGCGCACGACTAAAGTCTTCAATCTCACCAGAAACAAGTCCAAGTGCAAACAGGAGGACTGATAATGGCATTCTTCTTCCGTAGCACAACCTGGATCATGAATAATACCAACGATTATGAGAAGATTCAGCTATCAAAGCAAGACTTAAAACACTTGTACGAGCAGATATACTCTAAATTGAGTTATAGGCTAAATCTCCATCTCCCCACGTCTAACAACGACCCCTTGAAGGAGAATGTAATCGATATTTTAGAGAAGTATATGTTGGAAGTCTTCGATATGGCGCAGAACGCATTAATTGTGGATGGTGAGGAATTACACCTGAGCGAAAATTTCGACACAAGTACAAGTGGCTCGAGGTTGCGACAATCAAAGTTGGCCAAGATTCTCCAAATCGATTCCGAATCAGCATCTTCACCATCGCAGGATGAAGTGGAGCCATTTGACCAGAAGAAGAACTTGGAATTGAGAGAAATACTACAGAACATTGAACTGGAAACCATCAAGGTTACAGCTCTTAGGCGAGAATTGCCCAAACTGGCGCAACTGGTATATGATGAGCTAGTAAGGAGAACGGATAGAGAGGTCACAAGCATTTTAGAGGAGATAGATGGAGTAGATCTGACTGAAACCGTAGACGTTAGTACACCTGGAATAGATGCCGCTAGGATAAATTCGATCCAGACCGACTACGAGGAGACTTTATCCAGGTTAGTAGAGTTGAAGAAGGTTCTTCCTGGGCAGAGAGCCGAAATAGACCGATTGGATGACACCATTAACTTTTTGGAAGCCCTCAATAGGGAGCCATCGTAGTAAATGGCTGAATGGAAATGCGAGCTTACGACTTTGAGCTGGCTCATTTCTTTCGGGGCTGCGCTACCTATTGAGTGAAGGAAATGAAAGAAAAAAAAAAAAAAAAAAAAAAAAAAAAAAAAAAAAACAGAAGAAAAAAAAAGAAAGAGAAAGAAATAATTGTCCTCTTTATTGCATACATTATTATAGATTATTTAGCAGGCTAATACAGATCTAATTGCATCGTCCTCTCCATGGTGAGTACACTATTGTAGATACAACACCGTACACTGGCACCATCGAGCTGCCCTCCTGTATGCAGTGTGATATTGTTTATTTATTTTTCAATATTGCATCTGTTTACATTCTGTCCCGATTAGGAAGCCTTGTGACAGGACATGTCTAGTAGAAGAATGGAGACAGACCCCATCAAACAAAACATCAAGAAGAAGAGAACCTACGCCATTGAAATCGAATAGACGTAGGAGTGAGCCGGATTTTAGCCTCGAAATGAAAAATAACGTGGCCTTGAGGTATTTGGAGTCTCTAGACTCCGTAGATACCTCTCCAAGATACCCATTGCAGCCCACTTCGAAGTACAACTCGCCTACAAAGACACAGAAAGGACATAGTAAAGATCTAGATGAATTAGAGACTGAGCTCGGTCTAAACGATTCTCCCTTTAAGGGAAGATTAGGAGGGGCTAACAAGTTGGGCCCTATTAGATTCGACAGTCCTAGTGCCACCATATCCAGCTTTAAACGTAAAAATGCAGACAGTGCAAGCCCCTCTGGATCGCCAGAGGCTAGTAAAGACGACAGTAAGCCCATGTGGATGAGAAATTTGGCCACCAAGGCAGGTGCTAATACCAACAGGTTATCCCCATTGAAGCACGATATCGGTAAGCCTAGCTCTTCTGGTACAATGCTGGCCCTGAAGCTGCTGACAGGGTACGAATACCTCTGTCGTATACAGGCATTGAAGAACTGGTTAGAGGTGATTCTTCAAGAAGAAATCACCCAGACCTCCGTAGAACTCATCAATTATATCCGTAATGGTATACATTTAGCTAAATTGTCCAATTTAATCCTTCCAAACACTCGTAAGGTGTTCACACAGGACTCAAAGCTTCAATTCAAGCACACTGAAAACATCAATCGCTTTTTCCAGTTATTGGATTATATGAACGTTCCAGATCTATTCCGATTTGAATTGACGGACTTGTACGACGCTAAAAACGTGCCTAAAGTGTGGTTCTGTCTCCATGCTTTGAGCTATACTATTGGGAAGAGTGACTCAACTCTCCCGCTGGTGGAAAATTTGGTGGGTAAATGTCAATTCAGTGATGACGATATAAAGACAGCTCAGAGAAGTTTAGTAGGGGCTGGTTTGCCCAACTTTGCTGATGTAGATAACGAAGGCGGTAGCAGTTACCTTGATGTAGTAATGCTGCCAGTTAGACCTATTGCAGAGCTGCCAAGAAAGCCTTCACTGCCAAAGAATGAGTTGCCCAAATTGTCCCTGCCACCAAAGTTTCAACTTGAGCAGCTTCCAGTAGTGCAAGAGCCTGAACCTGAGCCAAAGTTTCAAGATGAAGCTGAAGTCGAACCAACTTCCCCTGAGTCTGAAAATCCTTTCATTGAGTCAAAGCAGATTGCAAGTCCAATGCCACTAGTTCCGGTTTCAGATCTGCAAGCAAATATTATTAAGCTTCAAGCTTTAGCAAGAGGCTGTAATTTCAGATATTCAATGTTTGTTGATAGAATCATGCTTAGATCCTTCGAAGAAGAACTTACACATCTTGTATCGATCATCAGAGGTAACTTAACCCGTTCTAGAACGGTACATGAACACAGAACTGAACTCTTATTTTTCAAAAAGGAGATTATTCTGTTACAACTGAATGCAAGAAGGACTCTATTGAAGAGAAAATCGGTCAACTTGGATACGTACGGCCAGTCATTACTTGAATTCCAATCAGTCTTCAGAGCTTCTTTAGTTAGACTGAAAGTCCGCTCGCAATTGTCCCAGCTTCATGATGAAGAAAAGGACTCTATTATACCACTTCAATCGATGTTGAGAGCATCGTTAATTCAGTCTCGTACATCAAAATTAATTCAGATAAACAATAACTCAATGATGCTTGGAAATTTCATTCAATTTCAAGCTTGCTGTCGGTCATTTATCTTCAAAAGATTCCAAATCACAAACTCCATAAAACATTCTAAAACTATCAACACAATGATCAGATTCCAATCGATTATTCGTCAAAAGATCGTAAAGAATCAATTGATTGACATTAGGGTGAAACTATACAAGCTGTTAACTACTGTACATGAACTTCAGTCAATAAGTAGAGGAGCCATAGCAAGAACAAAACTTTGCAATAGCGTCTTGATCACCTTAATTGATGAAGACTGTGCGTTCAATGAACTTTTTGCCAAGGTCAGAGGTAACAGAGTTAGAAAAGAAGTGAACGAAAAGAAGCAAGTGATACAGTATTTATCATCCACGGTTTTCACTCCAATTCAATCTATATTCAGAGGGATATTAGTAAGATTCCTGAAAGAAGTTCAAATGGAAGACTTATATCAAGACATTAATCTGTTTATTCAATTGCAATCCATCGCTAGAGGTGCTGCTTCCAGAAATCAAATCAGAACAACATACGAATATTATCACATCAATATTAAGTCGGTTATCAGAGCTCAGGCAATAATAAAGAGTAAGTATGCACAAGCTGCTTACAAAGGTTTACTTAATATGAAATCTCCTCCACTTCTGGTAATAAAGAAATTTGCATATTTACTTACAGACAATGATATTGACTATCAAGAAGAGATGACTCTTTCCGAATTAAAAGATCAGATAATTGACTTGGCCAAAAGCAATGAAGACATTGAACAGCAAATTGAAAACTTAGACATCAAGTTAAGCTTGTTAGACAGGAACAAGATTAGTGTTGAAGAGTTTGTTAAGCACAAAAACAAATATAGGGTTTCAAGCAGAATTGGAGGAATAGATGAAGCCTCAGTTAACGATAAGACTTTAGAAAAAAGTAGCAGAGAGAAGTTGGAGTTATACCAAAAGTTGTTCTATTTAATTCAAACTAATCCTAGATATTTAGTAGGATGTGCTTCTGCTACAAGTGAAGCATTGGGTGGTAATGATGCAGCTGCAAACTTGGTTTCATGTCTATACCCAATTAAAGATTCATCTATTGATCATCATTCTAGAGAAGAATATTTCTTAGTCAAGTTAACTCTCGCACATCTTGAAGCTGACATGAAAGGTTCCAAAGCAGTTAGTGATATTACAAAACAACCAAGAACCCATTGGATTGAATACTTTTTGAAATTGAATAACTACACTTATCAACGTCAAAATTTGAAGCAAATTATGGGTAAAGTAACTTCAGACATCTTAGATGATGACTACATTGATTTCGAATCCAACCCGTCCGAGATCTATAGAAAGATCGTGGAGAAAAGGGAAGGTAGATTGAAAGATGTCCCTCCACCTCAAATCACAATAAAAGACCCTGAAGTCAGTGCCAAGTTTGTTGAAAATTTGATGAGTTTGAGAGAATATTTGACGGAGAGTTTGGAACTTATTTCAAGAGCCACTCATCGTATTCCACTACACGTCAAGATAATTTGCAAATACGCCTACGATTTGTCCAAATTAAACTTTCCTGAAAAGCTGGAGCTGCAACATTTGGCTGTTGCAGGTGTAATCTTTGCAAAGCATTATCTTGGAATTATCTTATCACATCCTGAAAACTTTGGCTTGCTCCATCACCAATCTGGAGGGTTATCTTCGTCATCCACCTTACGTGCACGTGAAAACTTGAAACACTTGAATAGATGTCTTTTGCAAGCGTTTTCACTCAAGCCATTCAATGATAACTTTTTAAAGCCTCTCAATGAACATTTAAATACTTGCTTTGAAACTACAACATCTAATATAAGGCAGATAATTAATGTTGGAGAGTTGGACAATGCATACGACATGAACCAATACGATGATGTTGTCTCTCATGAGAGACCTCAACTTACCGTTAAGGTACATGACATGATCAAAATAGCTAAATTGATCAAAGCAAATCTTGAAGTTGCTGTACCAAATCAAGATGACCCTATTTATCCTCTAATGGAAAAAATTGAAGCATTGACGGAATCTTCAACTAAGGATCTTATAGCTCTAGCAGAATTGGGTCACGTAACACTCTCCTTAAACCCAACCACTCAAGAAGATTCTGTTCACGATTCGAAATCAAAGTTACTTTTTGCTCAAGCAAAACGAAGTCTCTTATATATTATAAGAATTCAAGATGGACCTGGCTTGTTGGAACTTTTGATTTCTGGAAT